>CAJHQQ010003860.1:0-36729 GCA_905132885.1 Moricandia moricandioides | reverse complement strand
TAATAATTAATCACGTTAATTTTATCGAAAAAAGGTTGTAAAATTAACTTTTTTAAAACAAAAGTCTTTATCCTTACGCGGCACGTTTATGTTGACCCTGGAAGAGACATGGTCACGTGCGTCCACGCCTCCCTATCATACTATCAGTTACTTAAGCTCGACCAAAGTGCGGGTCTGAATCGCGGTTAGTGGACGCCTCTGCGTTTGATGTATGTTAGGTGTATCTGCTTAATTTTTTTTCTAAAAAGACTGATATAGTAGTAGTTACATATTATTACAAGTAATTCGAGTGTATTATTCAATATAAAACTGCTCATGTCGTCATGTATATAAGGCGTGGTTTGGACCAGTTTTTAACACGATGTAACCCCTTTGGAAATGCTTATTTTATCCTTATTAATTATATAGCATCGTCATGGATTGATTACTTTTTTAAAACAAAAAATTGTTTGATTGCGATATAGTCCCATGCATGGAAAAGATAACAAGGCACACAAAATATGATTACCGATTAGGGCAAAAAAATATTTAGCTGTACACAACTCTGTAGAGTAAAGATTGTTTTCAGATTGGTGTATTTAATTACAAACAAGATGTATGTGATCAATATAATAATATGAATCAAATTGATAAACAATATATACATATATATATATATATTATGATTATCTTCTAGCTATTATGTTGATCATTTTCATTATCTACGTTCTCAGATTGTAGACAAATTAAATAGGAAAATAAGTGATCCCGAGGGTTGAGTAGGTAGTAACATAGACATATAAGCTAAGTGTACCTGAAAGGTTCAATGAATTTTGATGATAGCTGAATCAAACTATTATTAATATTATTAGGTAGAGTTATCAAATGTGAATACTTCCTGCATAATGTGTGGTATGTGGATATGAACCTATTCTTCAAAGGCTACAACCATTAGTTTCTACATTTTGACCACCGTTTTAGAATAGTTTTCCTTTATAAACCCAAAAATGTATTTTCTTTTACCAGCACACATGATTAATGTATTTAGTCCACAAAAACGCATCATAGTTCTTGCGTTCTGATAGAATTTTTTCTTTTTTACTTAATAAAGTTCAGCTAGTGTCCATTAAAGTTTTTCATGTATTTGTCAATTTTAAACAGCTTAAGTTATGTTCATTCTTTACTATAGCATTAGACGATCTATGGTATTATCTAATTTCGTATGGTAGCACTAGGAAAGAGAAGTTTAACCTTTGTAGATATCCACTTGGTGATATATAATTAAAAGTGTCATGCTATTGCGAAAATTCGAATGCAAATCCAAAACCCACGCCGATTTTTGCTTCTTTTTTTCTATTCAAAATTTGTTATTCACAAAACATGAAACGTGATCAAATTTCAAGCTACTTCTCCTATAGATTATGAATAATAAAACAAAACAAAAACAAATAAATTGGAATAAATGCTGGAAAATAGTTGGTCTGAAAGAGAGATCACCGCACAATATATTTCTCTCAGCCACAAACAAACTTAGAAATTATACATGGACGTGAGGTAGAGAGCCCATATAATCATTAACCAATTATCACTTCATGTTTGTCCAAAAAATATACTAACGGCATCTTCCTTTTGTTCTTCTACAGATTCCATGCGACCTTTTTTATAAAAGGACATGAGTGTATTTATTTGAATAACAAGATATGTAAAAATATATAATTTAAATTATTATTTATTTTCTTAAATTATGGATATAAGAATAGTTTCCGGAAAATCAGGAAATAGACACGACCACGAGGGATAATGGGATTATAGATCGTCAATAAATGATTACATGACACTATAAAGTGTAAAATATTTCAAATTATTAGGTTTTCAATATATATATATTAAGTTCTATTTTCATTCAACAAACTCTAATAATTTATTATAATATTGTATTTACATTTGTTGGATAATTTCACTCTTGTGGAAACTTAACATATTATTAGATGTTTAATATGTTAAGAGAAAAACACAAAAAAGAAATGTAGAATAGGAAAAAAAAGTTTTCTATTAGATTAGGTTTTTGTTTTCCATATCCACATGTTAAAGGAAATTGTCATTCACTATAAATATAGGTCTCTTGGAGAGGTGTTCTATAAGAGATCTGAGAGACACATTGAGAGCTTTAGTTTTGAGTAGTTTCTAAAGCAATAAGAAAAGTTGTTCTTATAATTTTTTGTTTCTAAGAGATCCTTCAATTGGTATCAGAGCTTAAGTTAAAGCTTCGATCAAAGCTTAAGTTGAAGCTTCGATCCTGGTAGCTGTGAAGCAAGAACTTACGACACAAGATGGCTGACGTGAATAGGGATCCACGCACGAAGGACGTTGGATCTGCATCCATCCAATGTCTGATGTTGAATTCGACAAACTACACAGTTTGGTCGATGAGGATGAAGGTGTTACTCTGTGTTCATGATGTGTGGGACACAATAGAACCTGGTTCGGATGATCAAAAGAAGAACGATGTTGCAATAGCTCTTTTGTATCAATCTATGTCCGACAATTTGATTCTCCATGTGGGAGAACAAACCGCATCGGAAGAGATTTGGAATGCCATCAAGTCACAACACCATGGAGATTATCATGTGAGGGAGGCGAGATTCAAGACGTCGATGACGGAGTTCGACAAGTTGAAGATGGATGATAGCGATACTGTAAACATATTTTCGGAGAAGATATCAGGTCTAGCATCCAAGGAAGCCTCGTTAGGAGAAATCATAGAAGAACAAAACATGGTGAAGAAAGAGATGGTCTTAGGAATTCAGTGTGTAACACACAAAGAAAACGTATGTGACACATGTTTAGCAGTGAAGCAAACAAGACATTCATTCCCAACTAAGACCATGTTTCGTGCAATGAAGACGTTGGAGTTGATCCATGAAGAAGATCAAGTTTCATACGAGTGTCTCATGACCAAGAAACCTAATATCAAGCAATTGAGGATATCCGTTTGTGTAGCACATGCGAAGATATGTGTGACTCATCTGAAGAAGTTAGATGAGAGATCAAAGTGTGTGATCAATCTTGGAATTGAGTCGGGTTCCAAAGCATATAGACTTTATGATCCAGTCGCATGGAAGGTGAAGGTGAGTAGAGATCTGATTTTTGATGAGAAGAAATCTTGGGATTGGACATCTACAACCAACCAAGCTTATTGTGAACCTAGTATGCTTAAGCTTCCACATGAGGGTGATATAGAAGAAGGTAATGATCAAGTTGAGGATCATGAACAAGAAGCTATAAACCAAGATGAGGAAGAAGAAGAAGAATATACAGATCACAATGCAAAACCTCTAGACGATCACAAGGCAAGACTTCAGACGTTAGTCAAAGGAATACCGAGTGTAACACACGAAAAAAACGTGTGTGACACATGTCTAGCTCAGAAGCATATTATACATAAGGAGATGGTCGTAGGAATGTCGTGTGTAACACACAGAAAAGGCATGTGTAACACAAGTCTCGCAAGGAATAAAATTAGATATGCATTTCTGACCAAGGCCATGGTTCGTACATCAAAGATACTGGAATTATTGCATAGAGATTTGTGTGGACGAATCACACCACATACACCATCAAATATTCCTGAGGCATTCTATCAGTTCAAAATATTTCACACCGATAGAGGAGGAGGGTTTGCCTCACCTAAGTTCAATCTAGGTTGTACCGATAGAGGAAAAGAGTTTGCCTCAGGTAAGTTCAATCTAGCTTTCACCGATTGAGGAGGAGAGTTTACCTCAGCTGAGTTAAAGATGTCGAACTACTTATGGGTTGAAGAGATGGTAGCCGAGTTGGAGTCTATCACAAGAAACAAAACATGGGAGCTTGTGAATAGACCGCCTGGTATTGGACCTATAAGGTTAAAGTGGATCTACAAGATTCAAGGAGGAGACAAAATCAAGATAAAAGAGGAGAGTTATGCTCAAGGAATCATGTGTGACACAAAGATGGAAGTGTGTAACACGACTCACGTAGCAATGGATTCGAGTTCAAAGATCTCAAAGGTTAGAGATGAACCAGAGATAAATGCTACAAAATGCAAAAGAAGCATAGGATGTTTGGGGTATCTACTTCACACAAGACTAGGTGTGTGTTACACAGTTGGTGTTCTAAGTCGATACATGCAAACGTCGGGTGTTGAGCAGAAGGCCGACATCCTAACCAAGCCATTAGCAAGGATTAAGTTCAAGAAAATGAGAAGCTTAATAGGAGTTCAAGAAATTGGTTTCCCTAATTCAAGTTGGAATTAAAGGGGTGATTGTTAGATAATTCCAAGCTTGTGGAAACTTAACATATTATTAGATGTTTAATATGTTAAGAGATAAACACAAAAAAAGAAATCTAGAATAGGAAAAGGAAGTTTTCTATTAGATTAAGTTTGTGTTTTCCATATTCCACATGTTAAAGGGAATTGTTCTTTACTATAAATATAGGTCTCATGTATAGGTGTTTCATAAGAGATCTGAGAGAAACATTGAGAGTTTTAGTTTTGAGTAGTTTCTAAAGCAATAAGAAAAATTGTTATTATAATTCTTTGTTTCTAAGAAATCCTTCAACATTGTGGAGTTGTTTCGATATACAATTATTTTTAGTAGATAGTGTAATATCTTTTTCAAAGACATATTAACAAAAAAAACAATGATATTATGCTAATTTCTAAATTCAACAGTAAAAGTAAACTGCTAAGAGCAGTTTAAAGAAGTTAATTCATAAAACTGCTAACCATTTAAAGAAGTAAACTTTAACTCAAACATCAGTGTCTAAGAAATAAGCAAAATTTTAGATTTTCTGCCTCTGTGTAAGAAATAATATATATATATATATATATGTCAATATTTAATTATAAGATTTTTAATTTTACGGGAAACGTAACCCAAAATATCCGAAAATATATATTTGAATTGTGTTTCCCGTAAAGTTAAGAATTATATAATCATTTACTAATATCAATATATACATATATTATTATTTTTTTGAAAAATCTAAAAATAAAACTCATCACGGGTGGGCATATCGATTTAGTTTCGAGTTCAGTTTTGTTTGGTTAATTTGAATTTAATAAAACTTAACCCAATTAAAACTAAAGTAGCTTTGGTTCGGGTTTGGTTTGGGTTCGGTTTAGTTCGGTTTGGCTTAGATTTAGTTCGGTTTACTTTATTATAGTTTGGTCTGGTTTGGTTCGGTTCGGTTCGGTTCGGTTTGGTGCAGTTCAGTTTGATTATAAAATATATTGATATTAATTTGATTATAAAAAAATTAACTTACTAATTTGTACCTAACTTTGATCTTTATTGATCCTAGAAAAATTTATTTTATATAATCTTAACTTTAGACAATAGAAATTGAAGAATTTACGAGACAAAACGGTCACAAGACTTTGAATAGTTAATAGTTTTTAGGTTTTGTTTTTACTATAATCTTTAGATATTACATACTATTAGAATTAGAACTAGAAAAAATATATAAGAATATTATTTGTATCATAATTTAAAAAACATAGGAGTTGAGAAAAAAATGAAACGTTAACCAAAATATTTACAATATGTTAATATATATATTAAACCCAAATATTAGGTTAACAGTATAGTTCGGTTTAAACTCAAATCAAAGCCAAAATATTCGGGTTGAATTTAGTTCGGTGTAAACTCAAACCAAACCAAATCAAACCATTCGGGTTGAATAAAACATGAACCAATTAGATTATGTAAAAACACGGTTTGGTTTAGTTCGATTTAACTTTAGTTGGATTGGATCGGTTCGGTTCGGTTTGGAATTTTTGCCCACACCTAAAACTCATCAATGGAAGTCCTCTCAAATAACAAACTATAAGATATCCTCTAGGATTCCCATTAGATAGTTGTCATGTTCTCAATGGCTAAGAATTTTACAAAGGAAAAAGAGAACTAATTCCTCAAGAGACACATAACAAGATAATATTATTCTAAAACTAAGAACTCTATTTTGTCATGTTCTCAGTGGTTAAGAATTTTACAAAGGAAAAAGAGAACTAATTTCTCAAGAGACACATAACAAGATAATATTATTCTAAAACTAAGATTAAGAACTCTATTTTGGGTATCAAACCGATGAGGGTCTCTGAGTCGAGTTTTTTTTAATGTCTAGAAAATTCTTAGTCTGGAAGTCGGTACATTTTCTTAGCGAAGAACCCAAACCATGTTAAAATTAGTTTTTCATATAAAAATAGATCATTGCCAATGAGAATGAACTTGCGAGCTCTACATAGTAAATGTTGCATGATATAAATATACAACATGATTAAGAAAGATTAGTTTTACTTTTATCTTCTTCTAGAACTATTATTATTGTTATATAGAAAATAGACGATTAGGATAAGACTTTCCTCACAAAAGTTTTCTTCTAGATCAAGTTCACATTATAAAATTTGGGATTTTTCCCATCTAAAATTATAAAGGTTTCGAGAAGAATATAACTAGAAAAGCGACTCTCTATAATTTAATTTGAATTCTAATGAATTTTAGTCGTATCAGAAACATCGATTATAGTTTTTAAAGTAGACTGATAAATGAAGATTTCTTAAGTTTGTGAGAAATATAATATTTAAACTACAAAACCTAAACGTAACCACTATTATATCATATTTATGTACTACTATGGATAAGAAAGTTTGAAAATGACGTTGAATGATGTCCATCTTAAACAGCTAAACATACGTATTACAATAGTAAAGCGTGGAAAATTAGTTGCATGATTTAAATTAATTATTCTCTCCGTTTTATTTTAGTTATCATTTTAAATTTATGCACACAAATTAAAATAATATTTAATTTTACATATTTACTAAATAAAAATATTATTATTTATAAAAATAGTCATCTTTTAATTATTAAAAAAAATAACATATAAAATTAATAAATTTTACATTAAAATTATAAAATAATATATATTTTAAAACAAAAATTTTATGTTACAACGACAACTAAATCGAAACCAAAAAATATAAATGTATCTTCTTTTGGTTGGTCTTGCATCAATTTTTACTGGATTTACTTTCTTGATTACTGCAATATTATTACCTATAGAATTAATATACTAGTTTGAATTTGATTGGTGATAATTAATTTCACTAGACGCTATATGTAGTCTATAAATTTTAGAATCTTTTTTTCAGAAATATTAGAAAAGAAGAAGGTGTCGGCATCAAAGGAAGACCGGAGCAAGTCGCGAGGGTAGAAATTGTCGGACTCCCACATGCTCTCTCTCCCTCTCTAATAATATATACCACATGAGCCCAACCAACCTCTCTCACCAAGTCTCTATCTATATATTGGTTTTTTTGTTGTTGTTTTCATTTATGACAAATTGACAAGTCGTGATTTTTTGTCTTTTTAATAGTTTTAAATAGGTTAACATATCTTTATAAACGGAGGATCGAAACATGTTTATATTTGTTTTTGATAACTGGAAGATTAAGAACTAAATCCCATGATAAATTTCTGAATATGTGAACATAATTTTTTTTACTATAAACACATATCATTACTAACTATGATTAAACTCAACAAAATATTATTACTATTAGAAGTAGTACTAAAAGGTAACAGCTAAAGGTTGTTATTTTTATAGAAATACACCTAGTTTAATTATATTGATGTCTACCTAAAATGATGCCAAAAGAAGTTTTTAAATCTCCCCCCCCCCCAAAAAAAAAAAAACCATCCTAATGATTGTATTAATAACTTATACCGTAAAATGTCATAATGATTATGCTAACAAAAGTTATATTTGTCTAGTAGTTTGATCGAGGATTCACTAATGTTTGCTACATCATAAGATATGAATTTCAAGTTCTGAAAAAAAAATTAAATAATAATATAGGTTAACAGAAAAATAGTTACATGAAATTTTCAACATGGTATAAGTAAAAGTAAAACTGCTGAAATGTAGATTTTCATAAGATGGTTAAGGATAATGCGGTTAGCAAAAAAAGTCCTTATAAACATAGAATTAACGGTTGTACAGTTATGTATATAATCTTTCTGGGAAAAAGTGTCATTTTCGACCCCAACAATTCGTGTCGTGCATTTTTATATCCAAACAAATTATAAGTGCAAAATTATACCTGAACTTAGTATTTATTTAAATTTTCGACCCAAACTTCAATCCGTAGCATTAAAAACTACCTTGACTAACATCACGTTAGTCAACCGTTATCTTATATAAAACGACGTCGTTTTGTATGGGATTTTTTTTAAAAAAATGCGTCTGCTGGGATTCGAACCGTGGTCCCGCGAATATAACCAAGCTCACTTACCACTGTGCTACGACAATTCTATTGTATATTTATTAGATTGAAAACATGTATCTTTTGATTTGTATATTCTAAGAAAAAAACTTTTTTTTTCTTAAAAATCAAAACTTAAATTTTAAATAAACGATGTACTAAATAAAAACTTATGTTTTAAGATAAAAAGTGTACTAAATAAAAACTTAAGTTTTGATTTTAAGCAAAATATAATCACTATTATATGTAGATTTTAAAAATGAGAATTTTTTTCAAATAAACATTTTAAAGTTTTTGTCAAAAAATAGATTTTAAAATGTTTATTTGAAAAACATTCCCATTTTTAAAATCTACATATAATAGTGATTATATTTTGCTTAAAAATCAAAACTTAATTTTTTATTTAGTAAAATTTTTATTTTAAAACTAAAGTTTTAATTTAGTACATTGTTTATTTAAAATTTAAGTTTTGATTTTTAAGAAAAAAAGTTTTTTCTTAAAATATACAAATCAAAAGATACATGTTTTAAATCTAATAAGTATACAATGGAAGTGTTGTACCACGGTTCGAGTCCCACCAAACGCAATTTTAAAAAAAAAAATTCTCATACAAAATGACGTCGTTTTATATAAGATAACGGTTGACTAACGTGATATTAGTCAAAATAGTTTTTAATGCTACGGATTGAAGTTTGGGTCGAAAATTTAAATAAATATTAAGTTTAGGTATAATTTTGCACTTATAATATGATTGGGTACAAAAAGGCACGACACGAATTGTTGGGGTCGAAAATGACACTTTTCCCTAATCTTTCTACAATTGTAATATTAGAATAAATTAGCATTAAAAAAACTTATACGAAAGACTACTTTTTAAGAACTCCTCTCAGCTTTTAAATTCAGTTCTTGGTCTTACATTATAAAATTTTCAAGTGTATGTCGTTAACTATAGAAATAGTCAGCTTTTGTAATGCATCAATAATACATCTAAACTATTAAAATTGGAGTACAAATAAATCTTTATTCTTAATTTTTTTCAATAATTACAATCACATGCCATTGAACTTAAACACAATAGTTTTATACTTTTCTTAATCCATTTATTTCCTATACCAAAAACGTTAAATGATCCCGTTTTGTTCACAATCTTATTAATTAAATTAAATCATCACGAACTTTATATCATTCGAAACCAATACTCCAGTTTTAATAGTTGACCAACCAGCACATACATTATTATATTATTCCTATCCAACACTCCATTAAACCTATGACCGAAGCCAAGTTATATTAGCTAATTTATTACAAACCAAACCCAACGGTTCATCACAATTTATTAAGCATAATCCAATCAATATTAAGTTTATGGTTTTATATTTTCGTCAATTTATATTCTGTCTATATTGGTTTATATTATGCATGCAACATTTTGTATATTGATCTAATCAAGATATGCCTAATTTATGATTTAACAAATTATTGGTTTTGTGAATTTAAGATTTTTCCGTGATCTTAAATTTAAAAGATCATACATTTTTCCATGAGCAGCATACATTTGAACTTACTTGGTTTTATAACAGTAAAATTATTTGGACATTTTAATTATACCTAAGTATTTTCCGTCTAATTATGAACATGTTTATTTCAAATGTATGGTAATCTTCCAACATTTATAATGATTACACGATAACGAAAATACTTATATTTATAGCAATATTAAAGTGAGCTTCATTTAGTACCACCATGTGACCTGATGGCCTCCTCGCAGACAGGTGTGGGGCAATCTTGTTGGATCAACCAAACCAAACATTTATAAATATTATTGGCATTGAAGATTACAATACTAATTTGATCCAAAAAATACTGTACTAAAGAAAGGTTAAACTCAAATTTATACGAATCTTCACCTGCTGATGATAAAATTGATTGACGTTAGATCTTACATGTAATTCATTCACTCCATTTCTAAAATTGAATTTCTAGTTTTTTGTTGTTTATTTATGCACCTTTTAGGATTGTAATTTCTATTCTTATATCGCTCTTTAACATGAATATCAACATAGAAAGGATGGGAATTTTATTTTGAAATTTGATAGAAATGAAATTCACAATTTTTGAAAATAACTTAAACAATACAGTATGTTTTAAAACACCTATAATAATTGAGATAAATACACATTTTAAGAATTTAGATGAGATAACTTTCAAAAACATACTCCACCTGTTTCACAAAAAAAAAAATACTATTATGACATTTTTTATTGTTCATAAAGAATGTCATTTTAGTATTATAATAAAATTTAGTTTCAGCTTACTATTAATTATAAAAATATCTTAGATTTATAAATGATTTTATTTAGGCCAATTCTCTCAAATAATACTTTTTATAATTTTTTCACAAAAATAGTCTTCAACAAAAAATTACCAAAATAGTTCTTTTTATTTTGAAAAGTATAATATTTATTTTTATTTTTAAAAATTTTAAACTTCTCCTCTGAAACTCCATTCATAACTCTAAATCATAATTTCATATTATTTAGCCCTAATAAATCTATTTTGGTTATTTTTTTTGAAATATAATTTTATAATAAAACTTTTTTATAGAAATTATAGGATATTTCTATTTTATTTATTTTAAATATTATTATTTAAATATGTGTAATTAATAAAAAGATAAATATATTTCAGTTATTTTTTCAGTTTTGTGTGAAAAATATCAAATTGACATTCTTCATTAGACCGAGGAAGTATGTAGGGGTGGGACGGACCGGATATCCGGGGTGTTTTAGGATATCCAGATCCGGATTCGCCAGATCCGTGACTTTAATATCCGGATCCGGATCCGCGTCTTCCGGGTATCCGGACTTCGGATATCCGCCCAGATATTGTGATACCCGCGGATACCCGGATTCGGATCCGGATCCGTAAAAATAATTAAAAAAAAATAAAAAATATTTTAAAAATATAAAAAATCTAAAAATAAAACATAAATTAAATATTTATACAAAATTTATTACTATATATATGACATATAATATTAGTAAAATTTAAATATAATATTAAAAAATATTTTATGTATAAATACTAATATATCAAATATAATTATTAATAAAATTAAAAATTTAATATATTTTAAAAACACGGATCCGGATCCGGATATCCGGACCTAAAAATTAAGATATCCGGATTTGGATCCGGTTTGGACGGATCCGAAATTTTACTATCCGGATTCGGATCCGGGCACTCCGGATATCCTATTTTCGGAGCGGATCCGGGACGGATCTCGGATCGAATCCGGATCCCGGATAATACGTCCCAGGCCTAGAAGTATGTATCAGTTTAATAGACGATTGCTCAACATTAGTCTTCCCGACTACTTTCTAAATGAACCGAAGTTTGGGGAATACTATACTCATTTTTCCGTATTGCATGCTCATTTTTTTCTCTGAATCCGTATTGTATACCCATTTACTAATAAACGTTGATCCTCAATAAATAATTTCAAAATTTGAAGTACGCAATTAGATTTTGATTCGTGCTTAAAAAAACGTTGATATTTATTTTGTTGATTTTTTTATAAATTTTGCATAAGTCATATGGTTTGATTATATAAAATATTGAATAAAATCAAGATTTTATAAAGTGTAGCAAAATCACCATTAGTTAAATATTGAATTTATCACTCAAGTGTTATATATATATTGCTAAATAAGTGAAACAATTTTTATCAATGAAATTTGTACTTGTGCTGATTTTATATTTACCATAATTGTTAAAAGTTAATTAATTATATTTTATAAAGTTTTGTAAATATACAAAGTGGACTATTTTGTTTCAAAATTGTGAAAATGTTCAAAAATATTTGTTACAAATTTACTAAATTATAATAGATTTTAAAATAACAATAGAATTAATTTAGGATGTTTATTATTAATAATTTAAATCAACCGTATAAAAAATTTGAATTTGAAGAATATACTGATTTTAAATTGGAATAATATCCTCGTGACAATATATTCAAGTTTTTGTATTTTCATAAGACATTAGATGTTAGATATATTCTTTTGTTTTTATCGGTATAACTAAATTAACTAGATTAAAAGTACGAATAAATGATTTATAATTGAACATATAATAAAATAGATAAATGGCCAACTAAGATTACTAATAATTGTTTAGAGCCCGATATGTATTATTTTGATTAATTTAATTTAATATTTTTCAAGATCACTTAAAAAATTTGACCAAAATACCATTAATTAAGTTTAGGCATACAAGGTAATTTTAAAAAATTTAATTATTTTTTTAATGTATAATTTGGGAATTATCCTCTTTTAATAGTATTGATGATGCCCCTAAAAATTAATATTCTGGAAAGATTAGTTTTTTTTTCTTTCCGAAATACTATTATAATGTATACTAATAGTGTAAATTAATTAATGATTTAAGTTAGTTTAATTTCTTTCGCATGGATTAGTTTTTTTTTTAAATTTTGTATGATTTGTCGTAAGACTACAAAACTGTGTACTTTATTAATGGTTTTATGTATTGGATCCAAGTAGGATTTTGAAGACTTTGAAGAGCACATCTTTTTCGAAGACTAAAGTCATTATATAAAATTTTATTTTTCTAGAATGCGTAAAATTTCCACAATGTGATACTAACTTAAAGTAAATGGCTTTTGTTTCTTTAATTTTTACTTTGTTTTCTGGATAAATTCCAAAAAAAAAACGTGTGTCATTATCATCGACGTGGCTCACTTACGATCCAATCCCCTTTTCTTGATCGAATCCCTTTTCTACGTTGTAACTTTTTCTTGGAGAAAAGTGTCATTTCCGAATCAAACAATTCTTGTCTTACATTTTTATACCCTAACAAATTATAAGTGTAAAATTATATTAAACTAAATATTTATTTAAATTTTCGATTCAAACGTCAATCCGTATCATAAAAACCTACCTTGATTAACGTAATGTTAGTCAACCGTTATGTTAGATAAAACGACGTCGTTTTGTATTGAATTTTTTTTTAAAAAAAAATTGTGTTTGGAGGAATTCAAACCTTCGTCCTGCAAACATAGAACAAGCTCACTTACCACTGTGCTACTACACTTCTATTTTATTCTTGTATATTGAAAACATATATATATTTTGATTTGTATATTTTAAGAAAAAAAATATTTTTGTTTACAAATTTATTTATTAAAAAATATAATTACATCAATAAGTTATATATTTTATTTTATTTTACAATCTTACACATGTAATAAATCTAAAGATGATATTTCATAAATTATTCAATCTAATTAAAAAATGACATTTTCTCAAATATTTAGCTAATTTAAGTATTTAAATTTTAAAAGAGAAATGCTCTAAGATAGACCTAAAAAATTTTTGTCACCAAATTAGACTTCAAAAAGAAAAATGACCAAAATTTACTTTATTAAAAGTGTAAATATACATTTATACCCTTTGAGTTAACTAATCTAGATTTAAGTTTAGAGTTATGAGGTGGATTTTGGGTGTGAATTTTAAAATTAAAAATAAATAAATAATTTAAAATAAAAAAGTTTATTTTGGTCATTTTTTTTTTTGAAATCTAGTTTTGTGACGAAAACTTTAAAATGTCTATTTGGAAAAATTTCCCATTTTAAAAATCTACATATAATAGTGATATTTTTCTTAAAAATCAAAACTTAAGTTTTTATTTAGTACATTGTTTATTTTAAAGCTTAAGTTTTGATTTAGTACATTGCTTAGTTTTAAGTTTTGATTTACTACATTGTTTATTTTAAAAGTTAAGTTTTGATTTTTAAGAAAAAGAATATTTTCTTAGAATACACAAATCAAAATATTGATGTTTTCAATCTAATAAAAATATAATAGAAGTGTCGTAGCACAATGGTAAGTGAGCTTGTTCTATATTCGCGTGACTACGGTTCAAATCCTAGCAAATGAAAATTTTTTTTAAAAAAGTTTTCAATACAAAACGACGTCGTTTTATGTAACATAACGGTTGACTAACGTGATGTTAGTCAATGTAACTTTTATAATACGGATTGAAGTTTGGGTCGAAATTTTTAAAAAAACTTAGTTCATGTATAATTTTGTACTTATAATTTGTTTGAGTATAAAAATGCACCACCCGAAATATTGAGGTTGAAAACGACACTTTCCCCTTTTCAAAATTTTTTTTTTGTGTATGGCTCTTAACCCAAATTAGTTATAACTGAGTTTATAGTATATAGAGTTAAAAAATGATTAATGCGTGGATATTTGTAGATTTTCTAAAGTGAATCAGAATAATCGATATTTTGGACAAAATGAATAATAATAACTCAAACTTGGTAGTATAAAACTGTTAAAGCCAACGATGACCAATGAAATGGCGGTAATGCTGGTCATTTGGGTCGGTGGCAGGTACCGTGACGGCGACGTTGACGGTGCGCTAGGTCATCAACGTGAAGCATCCTATTCAATGCCAAAATAATATTCTTTATAAATACAAACTATATTAAGATAATGGGCTTAAAACAAAACCCAAGCCTTGCTCTATATTATATAAAAGGCCCAATGTTCCTTAAGCTGAGAGATAAATAAAGTTACGCATAGTCGCCTAGGCTTGGGCTGTTTTGAGGAAACTGTGAGACGTATTATCTTTTGTATTGAACTGTTGGAAGAAGTGAAGGTCAAATAACTCAAAAACGGCACTTGTAAGATGTCTCTTAGTTTGCATATATGATTCGAACGAATGCTACTATTTTAGATAGCGAATATGTTAGGATTTATGTGAGTCCATGTAAGTTTTTTGACCAATTTTAAGCATAAAAAGCAAATTCATATAGGTTTATTTTTGGTTTAAAAACCTCGTATTAATTAGAGTTAAAACTTTTCATATCACTCGAAATAAATATCCAAAAAGTAATCTCTACACCATTCTCCTCTCATGTGGTTTTCCAGTTAAAAAAAAAAACAACATAAAACCACATGATGACTTCTTTTTTCTTACATCCACAAACCATCTCCCTTAAAAGAAAGAAAGAACAACAATGAAGCAAATTCAAGAGAGAAAAAGGTAAGACTGAAGAATCTCTCGTAAAATATAAAACCTGACAGAGAGAGAGGATGGACACGACCATAGATTTTCCACAAGTTTCGACAAAACTTGAAGAGTCACTATAAAAAAAGATATACAATTTTACAGGAGACAAAAAGGATCGGTGGTGTCTAAACGAACAATACTGATAGATGCCGGGACTGGATATTATTATTATTGAGTATAATTACCATACCAAGGAGATTAAAGCTGTAATTGACCAGGGGCTTTCCTTGAGGATCTTGATGGAGGTCGATTGATTTCTGCAACTGATGATGATGCCGAGGAAGGTGGCGGTTTTTGTTGCTGTTGTTGCTGCTCTTCAGATCTCCTCACCTCCTAACACATCAAATTAAAGCACACTGAGATTCTATCTTATGTCAAAATCATTAGCAATTAAAAGACTACTCCAATTGATAATGTTTGTAAACTGACATAATGGCAGAAAATGAAAGAGAACTTAACATTTATATAAAGCTAATTGACCAAAATCACCAAGGAGCAGTGATCACACTTACATAATATCATAGTTTCTTTTTTGTCATAAAAGTAAAAAAAATGATGATACGACAAAACAGTAAACATAATTTTCATTTGGCAAAAAAAAAAGTGTAACTGGTATAAAAACGCTAAACTGTGATATACTTATGTTACCAATCAAAGCCCTTGACATAAAAAAAAATGTGTTGGGTTGTGTGTACCTTCGATGTAGAAGAAGTGTTATATGAGTAATTCACTTTATTCCTTGACTGCCCACGATGCTGATTCTGTACGTTCTCAAACTGTTGCAGCCGTGCAGCAAAATTAATTCCTTGGTGAGAACTGTTGATGTTATTGTCTACTGCGTCACCGTCCTCGTGGTGATAAGGAACTCCTGAAGATGCTCTGCTTATTTGGCCTCCGCCACTGAATGAGTATGTTGGGACAGTTTTGAGCCTTGTCCGAAGTATCTTAAACGCCGCACTTTGCTACATACAAAAAACAAACCCCTCGACACTATAAAAAAACCCACCAATTTTGCGATAAATCGAGCATGTGTTGTTCTATTATTCTTCTCTTTTACCTGTGGAAGTAACATTAGAAGACCATAAAGTGTTTTCAGCAACCATGTGTATCTTCCTGGTTCCAAAAGCTGGGAAGAGAAAAAGGTTTCAGTTGCAATGAGAAGAAGAAGCCGGAAAGAGACAGCTATTTGGGTTGAGATATATCAAGCAAACCTGCAATCTAAGGTAAGTAAAGATTGGAGTTTCTAGAAGCCGGATCAATTTATCAAGTTGTACGAGAAACTTGACGTTTATGTCTTCTTCTACCAATGATTGAATCACGACACTCGCGTGCTGGTAAGCCTGTCAATAATTCCATTTGCTGATCTTCAATATCGGGTGGTGATCTTTTAAGAAGTATACATTCATTTGCTTTTTCTGTATTTACCTGAGCTAATAAGCAGAGACTTATAATTGCCATAGGTGAATGGCACCATGATGCGTACAAGGCAACAAAAAGTTCTTTCCCTTCGCGATTGACGAGTGAACCTTTTAAAAGATCTCTTAGTTTTGATAACTCCGGGGATGTAAGCAAAATCAAATTCAATGCCTGAGACACAAAACAAAAAAGAAAAGGACAGTCTAGTAATTAACAAATCAAAGTGAGAAATACCATGAACGGAAAAGGCTGCCAAATACATTAAGGCCGTACCAAACAGGCAATCTAAACCAATCATCTAACTAGTTCCACCTTCAAACATAACTTAACCGAAGAAATTTGGGGAAGGAGAAATACCTGAACCATGGTTGAAGCAAAGTCAAGATTATCTTCTCCCTCAAGTATAGTTGAGAGCTCTCGATAAACTCTTTCAGCATCCAAAAGTACACACAATCTCCGGATAATAAGAGCACCACGCCTAAACGAGATATGTTTTGACCAACTAAATATTATGCTCTTTCCAGAAACTTAAAGACAGACCTATAACTAAGATGGGACTAACCTTTCCAATAGAGAATTATCAACTCGAAAATTGTGGACTAGAAAGACAATGAGCTGGCGGAAGTACTGTGGATCTTTTGCTACACCAGCATGAACCTCCAGGACCAAAAGCACCACCTGTGATACATTTTTATGTCCAGATAGTTCAATATCATATAGATTTATTACTAGACAAAACCAAACCTATATAACATAAAATTCACCAAACAAACACTCAGGGAAACAAAACTTACGTCATCAGAAGAATCAGACAGTGCTTTTAGTAGTGTGTCAAATATGTCATTCAGGAAGCACAAAACCTGTTCCAACATTACCAGTTTAACTATAGAGCGATGAACCAAAGAGGTTATTTAAAAAATAATGATGCCAAAAATGTCTCTTCACCTCAATACGATGCTTGTTTAAAAGTGTTGATATCCAATTCAATGCTTCAATTCGAGTAGCCTCATGATCGCTTGATAGCTGCCTGGTCAATGCAAAAAACACAGATCACAAAATCAGGCGAACATTGAATCTTTGATAGCATTCAAAAGAACCAAAAACAAAGACATAGGAAAAACTAACCTCCTTGCTACAGATAGAATTGCACCAACATCAAAACCATCTGAGGGTTCAACATGGATTGAACGAAGTTCTTCATTGGTTTCACGAGCAACCTTGTGCAATAAATAAACACAAAGAAAGTGAAACGTTGCATACGAGACCTACAGTTTCCATCACTAAGGAGGAGGAACCAAACTTACCACCCTGATCTTTTCTTCTTTGTCAGATATGCAAGGTAAGATAGCTCCAAGAATATCAGCATAGTAACGCACAAGCTGGTCTCCCCCAAGTTTTACAAACTCGTTTATCTAAAAAAGTATATTTTTCAGTCTAAAAAAGCTATTCTGAGGATATTGATCTTCTGGAAAGTCCAAGTAGCACCCATATATGTAACTAGAAGAGGCCAAGCAGAAGCATGATTTTTTCTACTTACCCACGTGATAGCTGTTAACCGAGTGAATTCATCAGGAGATGAAGCCCTCTGCACCAGTATTTCAGCCATGCGACCATAATCTACAGACTTTCAACAGCAGTACTGCTCCAGTCAGAAAGTTAGCAATGAAATCTCAAAAAGCACACGAAATGAGAAGCCTACAGAAAACAGACAGAAAAGGGATTATAAATCAGGACATAACAGAAATCTTACTGGTGAGTTTTTAATCTCTTGGAGAAACTCTGAAAGAGCCGAGTCAGCCTGCTGTCGTATTTCATGACTAGAATCGCTCAACATATTGAATAACCCTGGATATTTATTGACAAGTTAGCTTAGCCGAAAACACAAATTACCAAATTTGGATAAGATCATATATATATCTAGCTGAAATTATCAAAACTACATTACCATCAAGAAAGTCCGGCAGAAATCCGAGCATATCGATGTCAGGAACACTGTCAAGAACAGTGATCCATCCTACCAGAAATTGTCGAACATATGGGTTTAAAACGTTCATGCGTTCTTTTAACAGAGGTATGAACTCCTCAATACTGCAAAATCCAAATGCCAAAAAAGTGGAACCAAAGAGAGAGAGTCAAGTCTTCAACGTTGATAGTATCAGAGCTGTTTTCGATACACAGCAAATAGCTATAGCTTAACACACCTGAACTGATCACTTTCCGTCACAATATCCTATTCCACAAGGTATAACTCTAATCAGCATAAGACTAAAATCAATACACCACGCTTGTAAAGATAAAGTATTTATACCTTAACAAGGCGATCTAATAGATGAGCAGCACTTTGGACATTAGCATCAGAATCAGCTGAGAGTTTACATAAAGCATCGAAAATATCATTGAAGAAAAAAATGAACTCCCCTCTCACAACCTGTAGTAAACCAGACATTATAATGCCAATAAACACACATAGGCTAAACAAAAAAAGTACAGCCCTTTACCTTAGCAATGTTGTAGAGAGCTTCACAAGCATAGTAGCGAACTCGGCTATCTTGATCATTAAAGGCTTTAATCACAGGTGGCACTATTTGCTACACCATAGATGAACTTATACACTGATTAGACTTAACGTTCATCAACAAAGTGCACAAGTTTACATATATACCTCGAGGTATTGAGAAGCTTCTGAAGCCAAACCAACAGTTACAGCAGCTAAGCCAATAAGTCCACCCTATGAAAATTCCCAAAAAAAAAAGATCAAATTGAAAACCCTAAGAATCAAATGCGAATCAAAATTTGCAAAACCTTTCGATGATTAGCTTGAGGGGATTTAGCAAACTCTTTGATCAACATGTCGATGACTTTGGAGATCTTGTCATGGTCACCGGAAGAGATTAAACTCTTCACAGCGTTCTCAAGCTGCGATTAAACAAAAAAGCTATACATCAATCATCAAAATTCGAAAAAAAAACAGAGATGTGATAATACATCAAGGGCGGCATTTTTGCGCTTCTCGTAGAGTTTATCGGAGAGATTGCGATGAACGGCGGCGGGAATGGCGGAAAGAGCGTCTGACATGTCAGGTGAAATCGAAACTTCGACGGATAACAATGAGATCTGGTCAAAATCGAAGAGGAACTGATCTGTGTGTGGCTCTTGCTTTCTCCAATTCCATTTATTATTTTTTCTTCTTGTTTTTTTCTCTACTTTGCTTCCTTTCCTTGTGGATAATTTTTAATATTGACAACACACAAGTGATGTTAAGGTTTTAAAATAATTTAAAAAGAGAAATTGCCAAATATAGCATAAATTAATTACTACTTTACAAAAATATACATTATTAAAAATATGTTAACATTTAGATTTATATTTTAGTGATTATTGTTTAGGGTTTAGTGTTAAAGGGCTGAGGTTGAGTTTTAAATTTTTTTATAAATATTTAAAAAAATTAATTAAGTCTATTTTCATCAAAAAATTAAGGTACTTTTAAAAATAATCATCCATTAAAAGTAAATTTGCAAAGTGGTATTAAACTGAAATTCTCCCTTTAAAAATTATCAGCAAGCCAATGAAAAGTCCGTGATTACAAATATCTCAAATAGCTTTTAAAGTTTTTCTTCATAAAATATTTAATCAAATAAAAAAGATCAAAATATTTTTTTTTTAATTTTAAATTTTATACCCTACATTTACATTAGCTAACTTAAAAGGTACAAATGTACATTTACATTTTTTATAAAATTTATTTTAATTATTTTTTTTTTAAAGATTATTTTTGTGATAAAAAGTAAAAAAAAAAAAACTATATACAGTATTTCTATTTAGTAAATGAAAAATTTAATCTTCAATGTGGAAGCCATGCCAACAAAAGTGATATTAGTTTTTTGGTAGAGTGATTTATAATAAGGGTCAGATGTGTTTTTGAGCTTACGATAGGAGTTTCATCCCTTTGGAGCAAGTCAGTAATAGAGGGCCGCTTCTCCAGGTGATCGTGTGAATGGACTTTTCAGGAAAGGCTATTTTGTACAAATTAACACGACTTCAAAAAGCTTTTGGCAGGAGGATACAAAAACTTCCTTTCAAATACTATTCTAACGCCCAAGTGAAGTGTACAGAAAAGGGTTGTGGAAAAGTATGTGCAACTTAGATGAAAGTCTTGTTCCAAAACCTAATTTCACGAATTCATTGAAAGTGAGAAAGTTTCCCTACAAATAGTTGAGAGATCGTAGGAACTATACAAATATAAAGAGAATATATGAGTGAATATTTTCTAGAATATCTAAATTGTACAAGATGATACTTATCATCTAATACCTTTGCGCAGTCGGAGCGTCGGTTCTCTTACACCAAGACTGGATCGAAACAGTGTAAACAATGATGTAGGCAAGCCTTTAGTAAATATGTGTGTGTACTGAAGTGTGAGTGGAATATGATGAACCCGAACTTCTCCTTTTAGAACCTTCTCGCGTACGAAGTGTATGTCGATCTCGATATGCTTGTTGCGTTGATGTTGAACTGAGTTTGAGGATAGATAAATCACACTTACATTATCACAAAACACCAATGTAGCTTTGGTAAGAGGATTTCCCATTTCAATTAATAAATTCAGTAGCCAACATGCCTCTGCTACCGCGTTAGCAACGCCTTCATACTCGGCCTCTGCGCTCGAACGTGACACCGTTGGCTGTCGCTTGGCATACTAGGAGATTAAGTTATCTCCAAGGTATAGACAAAACCTGAAGTCGATCTTCTCGTCGTGGGACATCCAGCCCGGTCGGCGTCTGTATAAGCCGTTAAGGACATACTCTGGTTCTTTAAGAGTTGTAGAACAAGTGTTTTTGTACCTTGAATGTAGCTTATTACTCGTTTCAAAGCAGTGTAGTGGCTTTCTTTAGGGTCATGCATGAACAAACAGACTTGTTGTACTGCATACGAGATGTCTGGTCTCGTGAAAGTGTTGCAGTGCTCTAGCCAAGCTCATGTACTTTGTAGGATTAGCGACAGGTTTTCCTTCTTCCTCTCCAAGCTTTGATTTCAAGTCAACTGGAGTAGAGCACGGCTTGCAATCTGTCATTCCATATCGTTGGATGATCTCTTTTGTGTATCTACTTTGGTTGAGGAACAACCCTGTTTCATTGAACTTTTCTGAGACACCAAGAAATAAATTAATAACGTCTTAGTCGGTCATGGGGAACTCGTTTTTTAAGACTGTAATGATCGTATCTTTGAGCTTTGATGTTGATGATGTTACTATTATGTCGTCGACATAAAGAATGAGATACACCAATAAATCTCCTTTCATGTA
This sequence comes from Moricandia moricandioides, assembly GCA_905132885.1. Classification (NCBI taxonomy): domain Eukaryota; kingdom Viridiplantae; phylum Streptophyta; class Magnoliopsida; order Brassicales; family Brassicaceae; genus Moricandia; species Moricandia moricandioides. Next base: position 14,626 of record CAJHQQ010003860.1, on the reverse strand, counting down.
GACAAACAAGCTAGCATCTGATCTTCTTTGCACAAAACCATTGTTAGTAATGAATGTTACAAAGCATGCGTTCCAAGCCCGAGGGGGTTGTTTTAAGCCATAGAACATTTGAGCTTGCAAACATGGCTGGGTCTTGTTTTGTCCACAAATCCGATTAGCTGGAACATGTAGACGGTCTCATCTAAGGTCCCGTGCATGAAGGCATTCTGGACGTCTAGCTGGTTTACTTCCTAGTTGTTGACAATAGCCACATGTAAAACCGTTCGAATCGTAGCCGGTTTAACAACATGACTAAAGGTTTCATCGAAGTCCACACCTTTTTCTTGTGATTTCTCGTTTGCTACAAGTCTTGCTTTGTGTTTTCTGAAATCACCATATGCATCAAACTTGGGCTTATACAACAACATGGAACACACAATATTAGTGTGAGGAGGGCGAGGTACAAGATCAAAGGTCTTGCTTTTAACAAGAGCATTGTACTCCACTTTCATTGTGGGATTCCAATTAAGATCATCTAGAGCTTGAAGGTAGCTTTTGGAAGTGGAGATTGTGTTTGGCACTGAAGAGAAAAGAGTTGTTTAGGCTTTGAAATAACATGTTTTGAGTGTGTCGTCATGGTGTGCTGTGGTGCCTCTATAAACACCGGAGCAATGAGAGTTGGTGCCTCTGGTTGAGAAGTAGTTTCAACCGTTTTTGAATTTGTCACATGAGAGGCTTGTAAGATTTGTTTGAAGATAGACGATGGCTCTAGATCAGATGAAAGGAAATCATAAGCCGGTTCTTTTTGGTGTTTGGCTTGTTTTTAAGGAAAGGGGTTCTCATTGAAGTTCATGTGTCGTGAAATTTTCACGATGATTTTCTTTGAGGAGAGGTCCAAGCATCGATACCCTTTGTGGTTGTGTGGGTATCTTAAGAAAACACATTTGGCAGACATGGGAGAAAGCTTTTGAGTGTTTGAGTAGTTGATGTTAGGGTAACATAAACAACCGAAAACTTTTAAATGTGAGTAAGAAACTGGCTTTTGAAAGAGAAGAGAGAAGGAAACCTTGTTTTGAATAGCTTTTGAAGGAAGGAGATTGAGGATGTGGACAGCCGTATGGAGAGCTTCTACCCAAAAGCTTGAAGGTAGGTGAGCTTGGAAAAGAAGAGTATGCACAACATTGTTGATTGTACAGATCATTCTCTCTGATTTCATGTTCTGCTGCGAAGTATGAGGACATGAGAAACGAAAGTTTATCCCTTTTGATACGAAATAATGATGAAACTCGGAATTGTCAAACTCTTTCCATTATCACATTGTAGTGATTTGATATCTTTGCCAAACTGTGTTTTAACATAAGTTGCAAAGTGAAGGAATTTCGAAAATGTTTCATGCTTATGACGCAAAGGATAAAACCCATAAGAAATGGGAATAAGGATCTTGAAATAGTACATAGTACTTGATCTCACTCATGCTTGTTATCGGCGATGTCCACAAGTCAAAATGGATAATTTCAAATGGTGTTTGGACAGTTGTGTTTAAGTTTGTAAAATGTAGTTTTGTTTGTTTTTCAAACTGACACGCAGAACATAAAAGATTAGCATCACGTTTATTACATTGCAAAGAAGAAGAAGCAAACAAATGATTTAGAGTTTGTGTTCTGGGGTGAACCAGCCTACGATGCCAAACGTTAGAAGAAGTTGCAAAGAAAGAAGAATGATGTTGACTCGCTTTATTTGAAGAAAGAGATGAAAAAGAGATGAGAAGAGAAAACGCAGAGAATTTGCAAATAGGTTCAAGATCTTGAACCCTCTGATACCATGAAAGTGAAAAAGTTTTCCTTAAATTGTTCATTGTATTCATATGACAATATATAGTAAAAGGAACTATATAAATCTAAAGAGAATATATGAGAGAATGTTTCTTAGAATATCTTAATTGTACAAGACAATACTTATCATCTAATATTCATATCAAGCATGCATGGCCTAGACAAATAAGTTTGGGCTCGATCGAGGTTATTGTTGTCAAGACTGTGGTATCGAGAATTTCACAGACCTTTGTTAGAGTATCTCCAACCAACCTCTATTTTCACTTCTCTTATAAGCAAAACCATTACTATCTATCTTTATTTCTGTCTCTAAGATAGAGATTGTTATTTTTCTCTCTCTCTTAATATAGGAAGAAACAACATTACTCTATATTTGGATATCTCTACTTTAGAGAAATACATTATAGCAAAACTCATCTTTATTATAGAGTTCATCTATTTTAGAAGTAAAAAATAAAAAAATACATTAAAGATGGTCTTACAATCGTTTTTTTCCAAACTTCATGGTTTTTAAGTCATTAATCCCATTTTAATTTTCTATTTTCATTATTTTTTCTATCACTTAATTTACGTGACTTTGAAGAAAAGTTTACTTTTATCTTCTTATTTTATACTAGTGGTATTCCGGCGCTACGCGCCGGGTTCGTATGTTTTATTCTCTAAAGAGTTCAAAATTGTTTTGATCAATTTGATAGTGGTTAGTGACAGTAGTGTATTAGTTTGTTTTAGAGTTGCTTAGGTCAAAGAAGAATAACATTAGTGGTTTCACTGATCGATTCAATAAAAATATATTAAATAGCTGATAGTTGCACCAAAGTTGATGTACCAAATGGAAAACATGGAAATGCATGTGTTTGTTTTGTGATTATCTTGTGTGATTTTTTGATATATTTGTTATTCACATGTGTATTTCGTTTTGCTGATATTGTGTTTTTTATGAATTGTGTTTGTTATATTTGATAATGAATACAAAAATATTGTATTATTATGTTCGAATTTTACATGTAAGGAATAGTAACTATTCTGGTGGATATATTGTTTGGTTCGTAGTTGAACTATTATACTTATTAAAATATTGTATAAATGTGATGTTAATGAAATGTATATGTTTGAGTTTGAGGAGATTTGTAAATAGATTTCGTGAAAGAGAAATTATTTTTTATTATCCAACATAGCTTTAGAAATAATGGTTATTGTTGTAGTATATAATTTTTTTTTGATTTTAAAGTATTAGCTTAAGATAAAAGAAAATTGACCACGTAGCAAATAAAGTTTAGTCATTTGTTTATAGAGATAGCATTGTTGACATCGCTTTTTAATATTGTTTGGATTGCATAATCCTAAATTTGCCGAGGAAATAGTAACCGAATCAAAGAAGAAAATCAGAAGAAGAGATATAACCACTATTCAGATTTGTTCAATAACATTTTACCGGAAAAAAAAAACTATCGATCTTGAGATCTAGTTTTTTACCTTCTTTATTTTATTGATTGTGTGTTCTTGGAGTTTCGATTATGATTGATTCTACTTGACATATAAGTAACTATATGGACATATGAATCTGACTCTTTCCCCAACGTTTATGTCTTATAAAGCTTAACGTTCGAATATCAACCGTCACTTTTTATGTGGGGGTACTTATAAGATGAATAAATGCTTCTCTAGTAAAATATTTTGATCTATTTCACTTTAGGTGGTGTTTAAGGTATTTTAAGGCATTTACACACAGTTTATAAAAATCAAAAAATTCTATATAATTGATCTCGTCTACATAAAACTATCATTAAATCAAATTAAATTTCAATAATGTGTAGTTCTGTCAATTTATATATGTATTATATTTCAACTCAATAGCAATTTTAGTGGGCTGGTTCCGACCCAACTCGTGGCTTCTCTCCCATCTTCTGCTGAACTCATTCTTGAAATGAAAGATAATTCATCAAAACTAACCAAATACAAAAAAGCATATGCAGTTATATATCATCAATATTGAACATATTATTGGTTCATTAATTCTAAACCCACTGAAATAGCAAAGCATCAAATCCAAATCTCATCACTTTTTAATCATAGAAAGAAAAGAAACTCTATAAAGAGATAAGAGAAAGAGTTACTACTCATAGAACACCAAAACCACCACTAAGAGCAAGATGCAGAACAGAGCCTCCCTTGATGTTTAGTCTTTTGCCGTCTTGTCATCAGCTAGCTGTTGAAGCGTGTAGATGAGCCTGGAAAAAAAAATCAGTGTTACATGTAACTGTTTAGATTATAAGCTTGCAAATAGAGTATAATCAACTAATGGCAAGAACACAAGTAAACACATTAGAAATGAGATGCAATTTTCTAAGTCACTAAAACATGAAAAGATGTTTTGTAGATTCAGTTTTGACTAAACCGGAAACAACTCCAACGACATTGAGACAAGAAGAACATAAGAGCTACCAAAAAGCTCAAGAGACTTCCATAGCAGTTCATCTTTTAAAGTAAAGAAGTAATTTGTTACCTTTGTTCAAAAAGAAGGATGCATTCTTTCTCCTCATCCCGTTCCTTGATGCGATCAATAGTGTCGGATTTATGCTGGTGGCCACCACGATTTTGGCTCAGACCTGTAGCTTTCGTATTTGTTATGGCATGCAAAAGCTAAGGCGTCAAACATGCTAACACACACACTTACATCCCTACAAAGATGCAATGATATTAAGGTTCATGAGGGATACTTTGGTTCTTGTTGTTTTGAAACTGAACCATCTTCATGTCATCTTCTAAGCGATTCTTCAAGCTCAAGAGTTGGGATTCATCCTCAGGTGGTCTGATTTTGATATTGTAAGGAAAGAGAGCGGAACCCCTTCACCTACTTCTTGGAAATCATATTCAGGTACTAATACCCTTGAGCCAAGAATCAAGACAAAACCAGAGATCTTGTTCAATATAATCTGGAACAACTTGTAGAATATTTCTGACTCAAGAAGCTTCTCAACGTTCCTGAGGTATATGATTAGAGGTTTTGTTTCTGATACAGAGACCACAACCTGCAGAGAAAGACAACAATTGTGGAAACTCCATTGAAAATACTTGTAAAAAGAGTTGTTTCTTACCTTGTAAAATGATTGCAAGAAAGTTTTCTCATTGTAGCATAGATTTGTGATGCGTTTGTCAGAAGCCATAACAAAGACAGATGTGAACCAAACGATCTTAAGAACGTGGAGTTGAATAAACTGTATTTAAGAAGATATAAATATAGTTCTATTTCTAAACCTGTAACAGAACTCGAAGTAGCATAAGCATTTGTATCTTAGAGAAAGACGAGCTATCAAAACAGCTGAAGTCACGTTGAAACCGCTTAACATGTAAATTGAACCTTCACTGAAAAGGTCTCAATACGCAGCATCCTGAGGACTAAATATCAAGATTGGAAAATAAGAATTTCGTATAAGCATTTATAGGAGACAGTGGTGATTACCTTCTCGTCAAAGAGGAGCATGTCCAAACCCATTAGCTCACCGCCTTTCTTCACCTCCCAAAATCTCAGAAAACCCATTAGAATAAACTATTTTTCTGGATCTCGTTTGAGTAGTGGTGTCCAGCACCGAAAGGTGGATATTTATACTCGAACCTTCAGCCAGTTATGCAAAGAGGTCGATTGAATGCTTCTCATGGGAGGAGTGGGATAATCACGCAGAAGATCGGAGTTAAGCACGTAATAAAGGAAGATTGAAACGTCACAGGGAGGTGAAAAGCGATCTCTGAAAATTCCGTCGGCAAGAAAACGAAGAGGAAACCTAGATCTTGACTGGGCTTCCCATTTTGTTTACAAAGCCCACACGCAATATCTAACAAAAAAAAACTGAGAGGCTTGTGTGCCACGTGTCTAAAAATGCCCCTAAGTAATTGCTGATGTGGACAGCCTAAAAAGGGAGAAAAGTCTCCTTTATTATATAAGATATATATATATATATATTCATTTTTCATCATAACCAAACGCTTATCTTGGTTTATATTAATTTTATCAAAATTTTGGTTTGATAATTACTTATTATTGGTTTTTTACTTAGAGAATACTCAATAATAACCCTAATTTTTAATCACAAATATAGTATATAGGAGATAAAATGATTAAAATAATTTTGTTAAAGAGTTAAAAGATATTTACAATCGTATGGTTATTTATATTTGAAGTGGTGGGTTTTGGGACATAAGATTTAAGATTTATATATAATTAAGATCTAAATTTAAAATAATTGTTTACAAATATTTTCAAAAAAAAATTGGATTTGAAAATAAAATAAAAATTTGAAAACTAAAATTTTTTGAACTAAATAAAGTTTTTTCCAATTGTTTGCTTTTGATTTTAGATTTTGATTTTTATTATTAACTTGAATATTTGTTTACTAGGTATTTTCCTGCACAATGTGCATCAGTATATTTTTAATTTAAATTCTGTTAATATTCTAGATTTTATTATTTATATACTAATATTTTAATATAATTTCATTTATTTAAATATAAAATTAATTTAAAATAAGGATTTTGATTTATCTTAAATTATATAAGAAAAGATATAAATATTTAAATTTGATATAATTATTTAAAATAAAATTAAACAGAATTTTCAAAAAAAATTGAAATCAAAAGGAGGCAAATGATTAAAAGTTTATATTTTAAAAAAATGTATGAAATTTTGAAAATTTTATTTAATATTAATAATTATATGATTATAAAAATAAACTTAAATAATATTAAAAAATTAAAATTTTATATTTCTATTATTATATTATTTAATATCATATTAAATAAATTGATTTTAATAATGTTGTATTAGTTATTTCTATAAAATAAATGTTTACCAAAAATATAAATTCCTCTATATATTAAAAGAGAAGTCATTTTGCCACATGTCACTCATACAAAGCTTCTCAGAAGAATTTGAGACATTTGATTGGTCGATTTTTTGGAATTTCTTTATCATTTTTTTAATTTATCAATCTCACTATTATAGGAAAGTACCACTAAAATCGATCACACCATTTAATTCATCGATCCCACTAATTGCAAGGGAAAACATAATTTAATGACCAATTAACATCACTTTCCAAATGACTTACATAATTAGTTAATAAATTACTTGCGCAAGAATATTAGTTAATACATGTAATAATTAGTTTCCTTATAACAAATAAATTACTTGCGCAAGAATATTAGTTAATACATGTAATAATTAGTTTCCTTATGATTAGTTAATACATGTAATAATTAGTTTCCTTATAACAAATAAATTACTTTCGCAAGAATATTAGTTAATACATGTAATAATTAGTTTCCTTATAACAAATAAATTACTTTCGCAAGAATATTAGTTAATACATGTAATAATTAGTTTCCTTATGATTAGTTAATACATGTAATAATTAGTTTCCTTATAACAAATAAATTACTTGCGCAAGAATATTAGTTAATACATGTAATAATTAGTTTCCATATAATTAGTTAATACATGTAAAAATTAGTTTCACTTTGTATATATATATAGGTGAATCTCGATGTCTTTACACCCACACAATCTTCTCTTTTGATCTCACAATAGCAATGGTGTGAGCCAAGAAAAACATTGTTTCTTTTCTTAGAGAATTAAAACCCCGTAAAGATACGTCGCATGGAGAAACTACAACAACAAATCAGGCAACACCATTGAAATGGTTTTTGTTGATAAAGAAGTAAGTCACCCCTATTTTCTTCTTTAACCGAACTCTTATCATTTATGCTTTGTCTAAAGCATATATTTACGATTGTATAATCAGGGTATAAGAATTCATGATTCCGTTGGTGAACAACTCATCAAGAAATATGATAACAAGCTACATGAGGGGGATGCAATTGTCGTCCAGTTGTTCAAGGTCTACGATGCTATTGGTGAATATCGTACAACCTCGCATCCCTACAAAATTGGCTTCTATCCAACAACTTTTGTTGGAAAAGCTGATGAGTTTCCAAGTGAAGTTCTTGAGAAGTATTTTGCGGACTTTACAGAAATTCTGGAAGGAAATATTGATAGCAGTTGTTTGGTTGGTGAGTCAGTTTCTTACACTTTGCTATATAGTCTTTCACTTTTGTTATACTTGTTCCTAATTTTTTTTGGTTGTTTTATGTAGAGGTTATTGGCCAAATAGTTAACTTTGAGTCTCTGGAAAATAAAATGATCGAAGCAAAAGATAAAATGAGGCTTTTGATAGAGTTATGTGACTCAAAGTAAACTTAAGTTCTTTATCTTTTTCTTTGATTTTCTAGCTAAACATCTATAATTTGTTTTTAACTTATATTTTTATTATACAGTAATGTGAAGTTGATGTGTACTCTTTGGGGTGGTTATGTTAAACAAGTATACGATTACAACATGAGTAACATGTCCATAATGATTATTTGTGTCTAACATTGCTCTTACTGACTACAGCATGAGTAACACGGCGAGAAACTGGACGACCTGGTGAGCGTTTTGTCTTATTAAACTTTTTTATTTTAAAAATTATCTTTGTTATTTAATAAATTTATCAAACTTTCAGATATAAACTTGACCATAGAGCAGATCAAAAACATTGTTCTTACTGAGATCGAAAATCATTTGCTCAACAATGGTCGTAGCCTCAAGAACTGGCCCCTCATGCCAAAGCCAGAAGATTTTGGCTCTTACAACGGCAATCGCCTTATAGATGATGAGCTTAAATATGTTGTGGAAGATCAGCTAAAGAAAAATGAAAGACTTATGGCGATGATAACAGATGAGCAAAGAGGGGTATACAACCAGATTCTGGATGCAGTTTTAAATGATAGCGGTGGAATGTTCTTTCTTTATGGTTATGGAGGCACACGAAAAACCTTCATATACAAAGCACTCTCATCGGCGATCCGATCTAGACGTATGATTGTTCTAAATAACGCATCCAGTGGAATTGCTGCATTATTGTTGGAAGGAGGTAGAACCGCACATTCCAAATTTGGTATTCCGATAGATGCAGACGAGTTTAATACTTGCAAGAAAATGAAGCCAGGATCGGATCATGTAGAATTGGTTAAAGCGGTAAAGTTAATTGTATGGGATGAGGCGCCTATGATGAGCAGACACTGTTTCGAGACGTTGGATCGTTCTATGCGTGATATTATAAGATCTTCTGAAGACAAACCTTTTGGGGGTAAAGTTGTTGTTTTCAGTGGAGACTTAAGACAAATTTTAGCGGTTATACCTGGAGGTGGTAAAACAAAGATTGTTTTGGCGGCTCTGAATTCGTCATATCTTTGGGAGCAATGCAAAATTTTGAAGCTAACAAAAAACATGAGATTGCTCGCTGGTCTTACTGCTGATGCAGCAAAAGAGCTTCAATCTTTCTCACAATGGATATTGGATGTTGGAGATGGAAAAATAAATTTGCCTAACGACGGTCAAGTTGAGATTGACATCCCTTCTGATTTGCTGATAAAAAACAGTGGAAAAAATCCTATTGAGACTATGGCAAAAGAGGTTTATGGACAAGCTTTTCAAACCTCAAGAGATAAGGATTTGTATAGACATCGAGCCATTCTGACTCCCACAAATGATGAAGTGGATAAAATAAATGATTACATGCTTTCGCAGTTGTCAGGTAACATGTTTTTGTGTTTACTCTTATGTTCCAGTAACTTTTTTACATGTCACTAAAGAAAAGGATTTACATATGCTTTCAGGTGAAGAGAAGATTTACCTTAGCTCTGACAGTATTATTCCATCTGATGTTGACGTAGAAGAAAATGTTGTATATCCTGCATAGTTTTTGAACAGTGTTAAAGTGACTGGACTGCCTAGACATAATTTGAAGCTGAAGGTTGGTGCTCCTATTATGTGTCTCCGTAACATGGATGTTGCAGATGGATTATGCAATGGTACTAGGCTAATTGTTACTCAGCTACTTCCCCATGTGATAGAAGGTAGAATTGTAACCGGAAACAATATTGCTGGAGACAAGGTTTGGATTCCTAGAATGTTTGTAACACCACCTGACACAAAATTTCCCTTCAGAATGCGTCGAAGACAGTTTCCGATTACACTGGCTTTCGCGATGACTATCAACAAAAGTCAAGGTCAAACACTAAAAAGTGTTGGTTTGTTTCCTAGGCCAGAGTTCTCTCATGGTCAGGTCTACGTTGCACTTTCAAGAGTTAAGTCGAGATCTGGATTAAAAATCCTAATAACTGGTAAAGAAAGGAAACCGGAGAAAAAAACATTGAATGTTGTCTACAAATAAGTTTTCCAGAATATTCCGTAGGCAGAGTGCGGAATTGTTATCTACTTGTTTTCCAATATATATTTTAAAATATATAAACTGTTACAATTATTTATTTATTTGGAATTTGCCAGATGGGTAGTGATGAGTATGAAGATCGATAGTATTTCATTGCCAATCAGTTTTCCGACTATTCCGATCATGGTATGTCACTTTAATATTTTTTTCTGTTCAATAAAGAATAGAAAAGAATAAATCTTTCAAATTATGTAACACGTCCACTTGCTTATAAAATTAAATACATTTTTTGCAGGTTTCTAATGGAAGTTGTTTTCATTATCGAGAAAAATACTTCATACTTGATCAAGTACTTCATACCTGATATAATTTATGGATAATACTTTCAATTTTATTTTTTCCACATAAACTTTTCGAAAAAATAAAACATAATAATATTTTTACCTAAAATAAAAACTTACAACACATATACAATACAATTCTAATTAGTGATAATATAAAATATGTTACTTATAAAAGTATACAGTATTAATTCCAGATTTGGAAAATAAAATATCTTCTTAAACACATAATTAATTTGGGACGTTCCAATTATGCATACCGGAACGACTACCTCTTGATACTGAAGTTACTTTGTTCCATCTCATCCGTGTAAAATTCGAGTACCAACATTTTCCGGTGCCTAGTGATTTCTCTCAAAGACAATGGTCTTATGATATAAAATCTGTTAATGCTAAAACTTTGCACTACTTAATCCATAATTTGAATCTATTTATGCCCGCACATGGTACGGACCGGTCACCTAGTTTACATTAAATGTAATTGTCATGTTATACTTATCCCATAAGTCATGTCATCAATTATAACTCATCTTTTTTTAGTGAACGTGTTTGTGAAAATGAAATGTGTCAAATCACTTCTCAAATAATGTCTAGGGATATTCAATATAATTGTCATTTATCTCGTAAATGACATTTAGTTTGGTTATTTTCATCCACAGATCTTTTTTGTTTAAAAAACATTTTTTTAATTTTTTGATAGATATGCCTTTTTTTAGAAATATTCTAGGATATCTCTACAAATATTTTTATCACAAATATAGTTTACATAGGTCAAAATGACTAAAATAAATTTTACTAAAAAAATATTTATATTATTAGAGTTAAGTAATCTAGGCTTAATATTTAGATTGGAGAGGGGGTGGGGTTATAGAAAGTTGGGCTTAAGAATTTTTGTAAAATATATAATTAAGATTTAAAATAATAATTTAAAATTATTTTCAAAAAGAAAATTTTGGATTTCAAAATCAAATTATTTTTTGAAAAAGATTTGAAAAGTTGAAAATAAAAGTTTTTAACTGAATAAATTTTATTTTCAAAAATATATTTTTTTAGTTTTTAATTTTTTTGTATTTATTTATATTTATGTATCAATATAATAAGAATATAGTTGTCACTTTTCTCTTTAATGAATTTATTTTAATCATTTTTTGGATGTTCTTTAAGTTAAGAAAACATTTTTAGGGTCTTTCGAAAAACTTATTGTTTTCTTATTAATTTTTCATGTTGTCTTACTTTTTCTTTCATATATACTAATTTTTAACTCTCTAATATAATTTTATATTTATGATGAAATATTAAAAATAATATCCACAACTTTTATAGTTTTAATTATCATTACATTTTTGTAAAAAATTTAAACTCGTATGTTTTTTAATGTTACCAATTAAAATCTCTAAATCCAAAAACTCAAAACAATAATGTATAACAAATGTTTTTTTTATTAACGTATAGGTATTCCAAACCGATGGAATGACTCAAATTAATCCTCATTAAATGTAGTTTACAATAGACTATCTTTTTCAGATAATCAAATGGACCGTAAATAATAAATTTATATCTTCATGATCAGATATGAAGGTAATAATTTTACTGTCGAAAAGAATCAATCTCTGGTATGAACCAATATGACAATTCTTCATCCATTAAAAATAACTAGACCACCACGAATTAATTACAACAAAAAGTTTTTAATTTTATCTTTTAACACTTAGCTCTTTAAACTTAGTATTAATTATTTATTATTTAAAAAAAAAGAGAAAAATTACTAAGAATACCACAATTTAAATATCACTTTTCAAAAATATCTTCAATCAAAAATATATTAACATTTTGGTTTATACTTTAGTAATTATTGTTTAAATTTTAATGTTAAAATGGTGAGGTTGAATTTCTAATTTTTTTATAAATATTTAGAAAAATTAATGAATTCTATTTTCATCATAAATTTAAGGTATTTTTGAAAATAATCATTCATTAATGATAAATTTGAAAAATGATATCAAACTTGTGATAAAATTGAAAAGTGGTTTAGTGGAAATTTAAGTTTTACCATAAGTTTGATATCACTTTCAAATTTACTATTAATGAATGATTATTTTTAAAATACCTTAAATTTATGATGAAAATAAACTAAATTATTTTTCTAAATATTTATAAAATAATTAAAAACTCAATTTCATCCATTTAACATTAATCTCTAAACAATACTTCATCCGTTTCATAATACATTATGTTTTAGCTTACCGCACAAAAATTAAGAAATTTATATTTCTCTAGAAAGTACTTCTAAAAATATAATTTTAAAATCATTCAACCAATTATAAAAAAAGACCGTAAAATTTTATTGGTTGAACGGTTTTCAATAAAGTTAAAGTTAATTTTAAAAGTTCAAAAAGTAACTTAAAATCTCAAAACATCATATATTTTGAAACAACATAAACTTTTTAAAACATCATATAGTTTGAAATGGAAAGAATAATCACTAAAGAATAAACTCAAATATTAATATATTTTTTTAATTTATGGTACTTTTAAAAAATGGTAATTAGTTTGTGGTATTATTACCAATTTCTCATAAGATTATTATCTTATTTTGATGATTTACGTTTATTCCAAAGTAAAATTGTTTTCCATTTAACCCACAACCAATGAGAGCTCCCTCATCGTCTTCATCTCAATAAAAATTCAGATCTGCTTCCATTTCCTTCTCCGCCATAACCGATTCAAGCAAGATGGGAGAAAACACTAACCGTACCGAAGCGGAACGTCTCCTCGGAATCTCGGAAAAGCTCCTCGAATCCCGAGATCTGAACGGCTCAAAAGAGTTCGCCATCTTAGCTCAAGAGACCGAGCCTCTCCTCGAAGGCACCGACCAAATCCTCGCCGTCGTCGACGTCTTACTCGCCTCCTCCGCCGAGAATCGCATCAACAACCAACCAAACTGGTACAAAATCCTCCAGATCGAAGATCCGAACCAACCCTCCGACCTAATCAAGAAACACTACCGCCGCCTCGCTCTCCTCCTCCACCCTGACAAGAACCGCCTCCCTTACGCCGATCAAGCGTTCCGTTTCGTGGCGGACGCGTGGGAGGTGCTCTCGACGGCGTCGAAGAAGTCTCAGTTCGATCTCGTCTTCACGAAGGTGGATCTCAACGGGAATAAGAAGAAGAAAGGGAACGAAGAGAGGATGAGTACGTTTTGGACGGCGTGTCCTTACTGTTACGCGCTTCACGAGTATCCTAGGGTTTATCAGGAGTATTGCATCAGGTGCCAGAACTGTCAACGAGCGTTTCACGCGGCGAGTGTTCCTCAGCTTCCTCCGTTGGTGCCTGGAAAAGATGAGTATTATTGCTGTTGGGGGTTTTTCCCGATGGGTTTCGTCGGAGGGAAAGGAAGAGGAGGAGGAGGAGAAGATGCAATGAAGTTTCCGAACTGGATGCCTCCGGTTTTCGGACAGAATCCAAATGTAAATGGTATTTCGACAGAACCTGGTTCTAATGGTAATGGGGCGGGTTCGTCTCGTGGTGTTCCGATTAGTTTTGATGGATGGTCGGGTGGTGCGGGGAAAAGAGATGGTGAGGCAGTGAGAAGTGATAACGGTGGAGTTAGTTCAGATGGGATGCCGAAGAAGAGAGGAAGAGGAAGGCCTAAGAAGAATATGTGATGGTGGAGTTTGGAGAAGATGGAAGATTTTAGGAGGATCAGTGTTTGTAGCTTTAATCTTTTTTAAGTTTCTTATAACTTTATGCAGTTTGTTCTCCTAGCAATTTTCCTCTGTAACTTGTTGGGTTCATGCTTAAGTACGGGAGATCTGCATGTGCGGAAGATCTGTATTATTTCTCCTGCTGCACCATTCAAAGTGTTTTATCATTTGCCTTATCTTATTCGGCATCTTCTTGTATCATATGCTTTGAAAAATGGTATGTTTTGATTGCATCATTTGTAAGTGTAGATAAAAATGAAGAATATGCACCAAACAAATCTGTTTTTTTTCTTTAACAAACATGTAGTTTATATTGGGGTTGTGTTTTAAGAAGAATAATAAGAAACCCAACTTAGCACTAGTTGTTATGAATCATTTGATGTGGATGCAATAACCATGGGGATTAGACCAAACCGGATCCGACCATAGAGGTTAACTGGTCGACCATGACTTTCCTTTTTTTTATTGGATTAGTGTTTTCTTTTTCCATGTTTATCTAGAAATGT
>CAJHQQ010003859.1:0-36751 GCA_905132885.1 Moricandia moricandioides | reverse complement strand
TTGTAGCCACCAAATCCTGTTCGACTCCTTTTTTAATCTGAAGGGGAGAGAGAGGGAAATCAGAAGCACACAGACTTTTACCTTTCAGACTTGCAGAAGGAGTTCGATCCAGTGTATACCAATTCCCAAAGCAAGCAAATAATGTAGGGATTAGTGTTGGAAATCAGCTTTGGTTCCTTTAAACTTTCTAAGCAAGTGTGATATAGTGGCATGATGATCCACTTTGGTATCTCTAGTAATCTCTGCAAGCAACCTTTTAAGAATGGTGCTAAAGTGTGGTTAGTCAATAATAAATTTTGATCATAGTCCTCTTCTTGAATCAATAAAACTTTTTGAAAAATTTATATATATATACTAAATAAAAATCAAAAACAATAAAATAGCGTTAGCGAACCTCCCCCAGACTTAAATTATACTGTCCCCAGTTTAATCCGCCCCGGATTGGTTAGAAAAAATCAAATCATAATTAAATAGCTTAAGTATAGAACTCGATACCACTCTATGTAAGAGAGTGTCGATCGATGGTAGGCGGGATTGGTCGATCGATTTTCACGATCCATTTTTGGCCGATGGTCCCTCTATGGTGTCGATGAATGGTGATTTAAACAATCTGTAAAAACGAAGTAAAACTCGAAATAAATAGTATTAGTAAAAACTAAGTAAAAACTTACTAAACAGTGGGTTGCCTCCCACTCAGCGGTTGGCTATAGTCTTAAGCTCGATGTTTTGAACTTTCTGACTATAATAAAGGTGGATCAACACTTGGAAAACAAGTGTCTACATCTTCTTTTCTCTTTTAAAACCATGTACCAACGAAATTTCTCATTGCTTCATCTCCTCTGGATTTCTCATTCTTTATTATCTTCTTAGTAACCTACACTGAATGCATTCTCCTTTGTAGATTCTCAATACCCTGCTGTAGCATTCTAAGTCTGGCAGTTGTAGTTTCTGATATATCCTCCAATTTTCGAGAAATATCTTCTTTCATAAGGCTCTGAGAAAAAGTAATCTCATTGAACCTTTCTTTTAATTGTTTTTCTGCTGCGCACTTCTGTCTGTCGAAATCAGTATCGATCAATGGCATGATGGTGCCGTCGATCGATCTGACTCTATCTGGTCCACTCGCATGCGGTCGTTGAACAGTATCCAAATATTGTTTCATCTCATCCATGCGTGCAGTCAAACCGGTGAGGCACTTGTCTATAGGATAATAGACATCATCAAGCATCCTGTAGAAATCATCTACTAACATATCTTGAGATTTTTAGATCTCATTCACAATATTGTGAATCTCTGCTCTGTTGTATGTCTTTGGGTTCTGCCTAGACATACCGATCTTTTCTGCATGTTCAGGTAAACATATGTAGCTGTACTCAAACATAGTATCTCTCTCTAGAACTACCCTGATATCTTCTTCTTCTTGCACATTCACAACTCTTTTGTCTAGAGCTCGTGCATTACCATTCTCATCTCTATAGATGCCATACATCTACGTGACCGTCTATCAGTAGGGGATTGATCTAACTAATTGATCCTGGAGTTTCTGAACTAAAGGGGTTAGATGTACAGAACTCATGGACTCCTAGAATAGCAGTATAGATCGATGAATTCTTCTTGTTGTTGATCGATGGTTGAGTTTGGATCGGCTTGTGCTTATGCTCCTTGTTGTCGATCGATGTCGGTACCTGTGCGTCGATCGATGGCTGTTGCTGTTGTCAAAATAAATTTCCTAATCGTTCAGCCATAATAAGGGCGTCTGTTACATCCTCCTTAGGCAGTTTTAGAAATCTCCCATAAAGATCTCGTGTACGTCCTTTTGTATCTCTAAAAATTCCAAACTTATCTGGTCTGAGATAACCATCTTTTGTATCCTTTACTCCAAGGAAATGTTCTGGTTTTCGTTTGATGTCGTTCGATGGCCAAGATATGCCGACATTGACGTTCTAGGGCCCACTCTCGCGTTCATTTCCCAACCATCTTCTTCCAGTGTCAGGCTTCGAGACTCAATCAACTCTTCGTCTATGTAATATGCATTGTATTCTTCGTAAACTCTACTGTATCCTTGGTAATCCAGATAAATGTCGATCGATGGCGTATGTGGACAGTCGATCGATGCCCGATAATCAGACTGGTGACCAAAAAGGTTCCCAGCTCCATTAGCCATTGCAAGTATATCTGCCACATCTTCCTTTATGACATGTAGAATTCTGCCATCCATAGCTCTTGCATTACCATCTCGATCTCTCTTAATACCGAACTCATCTGGTTGTAGATAACCATATTTTGTATCCTTTTCTCCAAGTAAATGTTTTGGTTTTCGTTTGATGTCGTTCGATGGCCAAGATATGCCGACATTGACGTTCTAGGGACCACTCTCACGTTCATTTCCCAACCATTTTCTTCCAGTGTCAGGCTTCGAGACTCAATCAACTCTTCGTCTATGTAATATGCATTGTATTCTTCGTAAACTCTACTGTATCCTTGGTAATCCAGATAAATGTCGATCGATGGCGTATGTGGACAGTCGATCGATGCCCGATAATCAGACTGGTGACCAAAAAGGTTCCCAGCTCCATTAGCCATTGCAAGTATATCTGCCACATCTTCCTTTATGACATGTAGAATTCTGCCATCCATAGCTCTTGCATTACCATCTCGATCTCTCTTAATACCGAACTCATCTGGTTGTAGATAACCATATTACCTTTCGCGTTCTGCAGCTGAATCTCGTTCGGTTTCTGATTCGTTCTCAGTATCGATCGATGGTGTATGGTTTTCGTCGATCAATGTCGATTTCCCATGTCGATGGGAAACATGAAAAACACCAGCCTCTTCCATAGCAATCCGTCGGTATTCATTTATTTCTTTGTCTTTGTAATCTTTGTCGTAATCGAGGTAGGCTGTGTTGTAGTCGAAGTGCCATGGTAGGTGTTGACTTGTTTGGATTTTAAGTGTCGATCGATTGGATAGGGTGGGTGTCGATCGATTGTTGAACTGTAAGGCCGTCGATCGATGTGTTGGGTTGGGTGTCGATCGATGCCCCTTCTTCCGATTCCTCATCAAACTCGTAATTGCAGAAGCATGTGGCCACAAGCTCTGCATCATTGCAAAATTTCGTGAGGGAAGTATTATTCTTATAAATTTCATAATACACATTATGATCCATCAAGGAAAGGCACAACCTGTTTGTCTGCATGTCACAGATGCCATGAAAGTTCTTTTAAGTAACAAAGAAGAGTTCCAATTGATCTGGATATCCATCACATGGAAGTCTATTGGGACTAAGACGTCCTGAATTTGCAGTGGGACATCTCTACAAATACCTCCTGAGTCTACTCTAGAGCAATCCACAAAAATGAAAGAATCACTGGAAGGCTCCACTCTGAGGTTAAACTCTGCTATAGCTCTGGGTATGATGCTCACTGACGATCCGGTGTCGCATAGGGCATTGGGAAACTTGTGGTTTTTGATAAGACATGGCACCAAAAACTTCCCCGGATCACTTTTCTTCTTCAGAATGATCCTTGGATTTCTTCTAGGATGATCATTGGTAGCCTTATCAACCATCATGGGCTCTAATGTATCCCTCTTATGCTCTGGAGTTGCCGTGTTCGTGACCTTTGGTCGATTAACTCGTTTTGTTATGGGGTACCATCGATCGATTGTACGATCTCTACATCGAGCGATGCTTGAAGATTTTCCAGATTTTGTCAAATCAGCAGGAACCGTAGATCGCTTCTCTCTGGTCGGTGTCGATCGATGCGTGTGCGAACTGTCTAACGAACTCGGATTTGCTATACGGATATCTTCCTCTTGTGGCTTTTCTTTCTTGACTTCTACCCAAAAAATCATCATCAATCACATCATTGACATGATGTTCCTGCCCAGATCTTCCTTCTCCTTGACCATAGCCTCGTATCTCTTAAGGTTTTCACTCCCCCGAGTCACCTGATTTTCCAAATTTTCCACATGGGTGTCGAGATCTTCGATCTTTGTGTTTAGGTGGAGCTACATGAAATCTAACTTGTCATTGAAATCCATAATCATCTTCTGTTGTCCCTCCAGTACTTTGTCAAACATAAATTCGATCCATGGTCTTCTGATTGGCCTTGAAATCTCCATGCTTCTGGCAGCTTGGGCTTTAGCTTTTGGTTGAGCTATTGCAGCGTCTGCTTCTTCTGCTTATGTATCAGGGATTATAGCCCCCGATCATCTATCTTTTGACCTGCTGCATTACGCAGATGACCGTTGAGGTCATGCAAGTCTCCATTCTCATTCAGAACCACTATAATAGGCGCAACCATCGTCGATCGATGCGAGTGACATTCTGTCGATCGATGCTAAGTGATCAATGTGGGTCGATGCTAGAGTTCTGATGTCGGTCGATGTTGTCCGTAAAGAAGTTTCGGTCGACACTGAGTAGGTGCCGTAATATGAAAATATGCTAATAATGTAAATATGGAAATGTGCTATTAATCTAACTAGATGTAAATGTAAATATGTTAGATCTAGAGTTTCAAGCTTCATGAATTATAGGGGATAAGATGCACAAATATGTAATTCTTCTATAACTCCAATATTAACTATTTTGACCCTTTGAACTCCAACTTTCGTATGCGAGCAAAATGAAAGACCATCAATCAGCGGCTAAGGCCTGATATCGATCGACGGGTAAGGCCTGATGTCGATCGACGGTGAAATCAGAAGGAAGTATGAATGAGATTTGATATGTTCACCAAGATAATTAAAACAACTCTCGTATGTGCCTAACAACCTAGTTCGAAGTCTATTCTGGCACAGAACCTACTCTCGTAGTCATCTATGTCCTACTTTCGAGATCCTAGTTAGCTACTCTAGAATGCAAGCATTAAGAACAAATCAATTGATGAATATAAACTTAATCTAGAAATCCTACTTTTGGGTAATCCATGATTGCTATCATTCAACCCTAAATCTAATTGGTAAGTACTCAGACATAATCAAAGTAAGAATAACAATCTGAATATAATGCACAGATAAAATATTGGGGTTTCAATACAAATCTCCTTAAATAAATCCTAAAGCTATGATGGAGTGATGATGCACACACACACACACTTTGCCAGAAACCTTGGCACCTAGAACCCAACACCCCAACATACAATTTCTGGTGCAATGCATAAAGTATAAATATAAAACCCTAAAGTCTAGGTCAAAACTTATCTAGGGGTAATCAAGCAATATGCAATTCTGATGAGATTTATTGTTTGGTTATTCTATTAAAACCATTAATAAACCCTAAATCTAACAAGGGGACTACTCAGACATAGCTAAGCAGGACATAATCATAAACATGAAATAATGCATAAGAAAAATTAATAAGGATAGAAAGTGAGGTTCCAATACAAAGCTTGAGAAATATTGATTTTCTCCCCAAAAATCCTAAACTACTATGTTTGTTATGAAAAGTATCAAAGCTTGTAAAATGTCTCTCTTTGCATCATACAATAGCAAAGACAATATAAACTAGGTAAAACTTGTTCATGGGCAATCTTGTAATTTCTGTGACTTGGGCTTCAAGTTGGGTACTTTGTGAATTGGGCTACTGCACGTTGACTGTTAATCGACGGCAAGTGTGCATCGTCGATCGACGCAATGCTCTGTCTCGACTCGTAATTTGTTGAATTTAACCAGCTACGGGGTTCCTCTCTCTCTGAGCTCTAGAAAGCCTAATAATCTCTACAATGTTCCAAAATGTACATGTATCTGAAAAGACTCTAAAACATATCCTAGGCACACATAACATACTCCAAATATAGCCTATAATATGGTCTAAAACAAGTAAATATTAGGACCTATCACTCATGAGACTCCTTAATAGTATGGCATCCTCTTTTCTTTGGAAGATGTTTTAGGCACATGACTGATCAATCCGATCTGTATGATAGAGGTTTCAGATCTGACAACAATATGGAATGGGCGAGTAGTCGGATGATGGTCTAGAACTCATATGCATCCTGAAAACAAAGAGAGTAGGATTTTGTAAGTTTTTATAGGTTTTTTTTTGATGAAACAGAATCTAAACAAATGAGAAAACAGAAGGGATTAATGATTTTGGATCGGATGGATTGATGGACAAATCAATGGGTGAGGAATTAAGATGGATGATGGCGATGGTGGAATGGATTCTATAGATATATAGATTGATGGAGATGGGAATGAGTTGCTGGACATATGTCTCTCTCAACTGGATTAATGGATGGAAGAATGAATTAAGATGGAATCCGACTGCTGGATGTGTATCTCTCTCAAGTTGGATCAGTGGATGGTATGGATTGAAGAATAGTCATAAGTCCTATGTAATGAACTTGATAAGATTTGAAGCTGTTTCTCTCTAGTCGGATTTTTACAAACAAGAAAGATTTAGGTTTTGCTTTAGGGGAAAATTGACTCATATATTAGCTTCAAGGTGAAAATACATGGCTGCTTATAAGAAGTTACAATACTAGATGCAGCTGTTGGGGTCAAAATCGGTTACGATGGAATCAACGTCGGAAACCTACTGTGAGAATGCGTCTGTTGGGGTCAAAAACAGTATTATCGAAATCAGCATCTAAAAATCGTGTTTCCATACAAATGCAGTCTCGAAACCGACTTAACGAAAGTCTCCGGGGGAAAATTGAAAGAAAGAAAAACGGATCAACCAACTCCCCCATATGGCGAGTTGGTTGGTCCATTCCATCCAACTCGCCCGTACGGCGAGTTGGACAAGGCCAACTCGCCATACGGGAGAGTTGGACGGCACAAACCAACCAACTCGCCCGTCCGGCGAGTTAGATGGCACGAGCAATTCAACCCGCTCGTTCGGCAAGTCGGATCAAATAAATCCAGTTTCACCTCTTCCTCGTTAAACTCCCTCTTTTGAAACTTGATAGAAATTATCTTTGTTCCGTCTCGATCGGGATTGACATTGAAACTTTATCGAAAGAACTCATTTTCTCGAGAAAGTATTGGGTCGATGGAATGAGATGATAACGGTTAACTAAAACCTAGAGTCACACGCCTCATACGAAAGATCCTAACTCTCGGACGACATCGTCTTAGCAATGCTCTTTCGATAAAATCGTAGAAACGCCTAAGTTAGAAAATGGCCCGACGAGGTCTAAAGCTCGGCTAAAGGCCCACTCGCGATTTTATCTGAAATCAAGCCCAAACTTTGTGACGGTTTATCTTTTATTTTGCAGGAATGGATAAATGTTAAGATCAAAGGATAAATGTTAAGTTTCCGAAGAGAACCATGAAGATCGAGGAAAAAAAGAATATTTCCGCGAAGCGATAAATTTGACCAAGGGCAGAAAGGGAAAGAGCAAACCGCCTCTAGAGGAGTATATAAGGACTTCAAGGTTGATGATGCAGAGGACACAATAAAATCTCCACTCAGAGCAAACATAGCTTCGCACTTAGAGCAATTAGGCAACTTTCCGTTTTTGTTATTTGAGCTGCGACTCAACTAGGGTTTTGCAGTCTTAGGTTATTAGAACTAGGGATCTCGCCGACATCTCTCATAGCCTAGGCTCCTATCCTGTTGTAAACGCTCATACGCAAATTCAGAATAAGATATCTATTTGCTCTCTTTTCGATTCTTACCTTGTTCTCAATATTTACTTCGTATTCTGGCTGATTGGCTTGTGCTTTAGCAGATATCCGGGACCTCAGGGAAACAAGGGTTTCCCTACGTTCCTAATTCAAAGGAAATCGACAGTGCGAATTTTAGTTCCCACAGTTTGGCGCTAGAAGGAGGGGGGGGGGGTACGGATCAATCTAACTCTCAGCCATCAACGCTCAATCGAAACATGTCAGATGTCAACAACCAACAGCCTCGTGACGATAATGTCATCGACGAGAACGTTGAAAAAACTCCAGCGACGAACGTCACTGCACTCAACGCCGACGCAAACACTGCAACGTTCGAGGAGGTGAAGAAGATGTTCTCGACTTTTGAGAAGAAGTCGACAGAACATGATAAGGTCATGAATTCCCTCACTAAACAGGTTGAACCCCTCACAGCAAGGAACAAGGCCATCTTTCCACGGGGAACAACCCGAATCCGCGAAAGAAGACTCGACTTTGCAACGCCTTTGGACCGGTCCGATAACGCACAAGGCTAACTGTCTAGACAAAACCCTAACGAAATCACCCCCGCGCCTACACGTAAAAACCCGGGAGACCTTCCTACTACCGAGGAAGATAAAGAATGAGGAGAAGTCAAACGTGTCGACGTGGAATCTAGCAGTCAGTGCAAACCTATGGCCGAAGACGCATACATACATCCACGCCGCACAATAAGTCGAGTAGCTCAGGACAAATCTCGTCGACAACCTTGTGAACGAAGAAGAAGAAGCTATCTTCTGGAAAGAACAGGAAGATCTACCCGAGGAGAAAACTCGGAGCACTGATATCTTACATATTTGCATGGTTTTGGTCATCTCTTTTGATGCATTTTAAGCATATAGGATATCATTTAGGCATATTTAGGTTGCATTCCATTACATTTATCTATGTCAGGTGTTGGAGATGCTTATTGGTGATTTTGGAGGCAATTGAGGCTAAGAAAGTGAAGTTTGGAGCAAAATGGGGGTGTAGCGACCAGGCGTAGCGACCAGGAGTGGTCGCTACAGACCCACAGGAGAAATGCGGATGCTGTAGCGACCAGGCGTAGCGACCAGGCGTGGTCGCTACAGACCTACAAGAGAAATGCGGATGCCGTAGCGACCAGGCGTAGCGACCACAGCTGGTCGCTACAGGCAAAAATACCCAAATTTTTATGGGTCAACCCGGGTTTGTTGGGTTGATCCAACTCGTTTTTTGGACTCCTATATATAGTTTTAGACCCTAAAACCCTAGGGGGATCTCTTTTTCTCTCAAAAACTTTGTCTAAACTAAAAAAGCTTGAATCTTTTGATCATTGGAAGGAAGTACTTCATTTTTATTGTGTTTTTCTTGCTCATTAACATGATTTGCCTTGAATCTCATATGGGTTTAAGGTTTCTCATGGAAAATATTGAGTAGTGAACTTGTGATTCATGGGTTAAGTAGATTAGGGTGATTAGGTGGATATTTAGAATGTCTCTTGCTTGATTAACATTATTCTATGCTTACTAAGTGTTCTTAATGCTAGATTAGACTTGATCACTCTCATCTAGATCTTAAGCTATTTTATGCCCGAAAGGTGTTTGTTAAAATGCTTGAATGAATTTAGTATTGCTCTAGCTTGAATAACCAAAGACATTTGATGTTAGGATTGCTAGATGGTTAGTAGACTTAATCATAATGCTTGTTTGATAGTATTAAGCCAAAGACATTTGATGTTTAGTACTTGATTACAAAGGGATTTCTATCATGGAAGTGGATTAGTCTATTTTATGAGTTCTAGACCTATAGACTTGTTGATTGTTTTGTTCGTGCATCCTAGATTGAATCTTGATCACCCGATATCGATTATCTTGCCCATGGATCCATCCTTAGCTATTGATTGAAAGTTTGATTCTTGCACTTATTTCTTGTTTGAATTTGAGATCACCTTGTTTATAATTCTAGGAGTTTAGCTTGTTACCAATCATCAATCTTCTTATTTGCTTAGATTAGGAAAGTTTGTGTATTCTTAGTGTTATAGATCATTAGTTCCTTGTGGATTCGATCCTAAAGTGCTGCATCGATATACCATTCGATTGTGGTAGCGTGCACATTAGGTTAATTGGCCTGTGGTAAAACGCAGTAATCAATTTGGCGCCGTTGCCGGGGAACTAAGTAGATTTATCATTAGGATTTCAAACTTTCTTGAGATTAAGCTTTCTTTTCTTATGCTTTGTTTTGCTTTGTACAGTTATTAACCTTTTATTCTAGCTTTTGTTTTTTTTGTAGTAATGGCTGCAAGCTACTTTGACTGGCCACAAGAAGAGGAAGACACATTTGAAGATCACATGGAAGATGATGAGCCATATGTGGAGCCACCCTTCGATGAAAGTGTGCTCACACCAGAACAGAGTGTGAAGGTAGATGAGCTTTGCAAAGAGAACCCAATGTTGACAAGGAGTGACATGGCAGTGATGCTAAGGTTGAATCTTATGCAACACCGGGCAACACTAGAAGGAAGAGAGCTCACAGGTACTGAGATAAGGATTGCTCATCAGCTCAAAGAGGTATTTTATTGGGTTCCACCAACCCAACTAGAAGGTATAAGCGATTCTACTTTTGAACTTCATTATTTTGAGGATAGTCGCTTGCCTTGTGTTGAAGATATTGCCTCTGATTTGAATTCTCATGTGCTCATCAACGAATGTCTTGATCTGATATGTGAAACTAGAAAACTAGATGACTTGAGAGTAGAAAAGATTGCTAGAGATCATCTTGAAGTTTGTTTTGACAAGGACTATCTTTGTGCTTCAATTGATCTTGAAACTGAATTTTTTATGCTTGATGAACCTAGACCTCTTCTTGAACTAGCTGATCTAGGGGATGAACTTGATGTGGATAAGCTTTTGCTTGAGCTAGAAAACCCCATTGGCCAAAACAATGATGAGAATAAGAATATTGTGTTTTATTTGATTGATGGGGATAAAGTTGACTACTTTGTTAAAACATCGTTTGAGCCTGTAGTTGACTTTGTGTTTCCACCAAATGCATTTGATTCTCATGAACATCTGAACCTCATGGAGCATTTTATAACTCATGCTACATCTCTTGTGAAGCTCTTTGATGAAAAATCTGTCTATTTTCTATGGACAGTAGTGTGCTCCTTTGCGCACTTTGTTTCTTGTTCTTGTAGGAGAAGGATCAAAGGTGCATTGGCTCAACCTTTCGATTCTTGTGATTAACAAGGACACCAAGTCAAGCTAGAGACTTAAAACAAGCGCGCTTGGGAGGCATTCCCATGTTTATCCTTTGTATATATTTCTATTTATCTCTTATCTTGCTTTAGTGTGTTTGAATAAGCTTAGGGACAAGTTTGAGGGAGTTCTAAAACTTTCCAAGAGGTCATGCCAAAACTGCCAAAGTCTCAACAAGTCGTCCCTCCACATTCCCTCCTCTCATCAAGCCAACTCCAAGTAAGTGCATCTCCACATTTGTAAATACTTAGTTCTTTCATATTTTTTTCTCTTTTGATCTCTCTTTCAAGTTTACTACCACACAAGAGACTGTGTGAAGTAAGTTTGGGGGAGAGTCTACCATCTCACATTGTGTTTTGTTTTGTTTACTTGTCATGAGTCTCATGCATTGCATTGTACATACTTATTTGCATAGAAAAACCTAAAAAAATTGAAAATTTTCGAAAACACCAAAACAAGCATTTAGATTTTTATTTTGTTTCATTTTCATCCTTAAGTTTGAGTCTAAAAGCATTTAGGTTGCATCCATATACATAAGGAGTTGTGTTTTAATTGCCTTGAAAAGAACACATGTCTAGAACTCAACATGATACCCTAGCTAAACATATCAAGTAGCTTAAACATCTTAAGAAAAAAAAAAACTTGTATGCTTCGAGCCTTGAAGACTCTACTTGAAACTTGTTGTGAGCTTGATATTGACTAGTTCTTGAAACCAACTCCAACCTACTTGAGGCATAATGAACTTAATTTCTCTTGCTTATGGGTACTTGCATACTCAAACATGGATCTCATACACATTTGGGTTATCTTATTCCATTCATTACCCTATTGATAACCCAAATGGCACCCCCATACCCATGAACCCTTACCATTCTTTGAAACCACCATTGATTTGCTTGTGTGAGGCCTCTTATTGATAGCTTGTCATGTGCAAAATCTTGAGAGTATTGGGAGCGACATAGCTTTGTTCTCATCTTTTGCTAGCATTAGGACCTCACTTGAGCTAGCATTTAGGATTGTGGTTGGGTTTGTGTGCTTTTGAGTTTAAGATTTTGGGTTTGGAAAAGAGAAGAACTAAAAGAATGAACAAAGAGAGTGCTATAAGAAGAGAAATCCCTAGGGACAAAAGAAAATAAGAAAAGAAAAGCTCTAGATGTGTCAAATAGAACCCCCAAAAGAAAAAAAAGAAAAAAAAAGAGAATGGGGAAAGATAAAAAAAGAAAGAGAGCTAGAGCTAAATGTTATTAAAGATGAAAAGTCCCTAGTTGGTTAAGTAAAAGAAAAAGAAAAGAGTGTTCATTAGGTGAGTGATGAGATGAGTGTTATCTTTGGGTTTTGGGATGAGGAAGAAGAAGGGTAGAACTTGGAGTCATCTAGGAAAATGGTAGTTTGATGGGAATCAATCTATGTATGCATGAATTGCTCCTTATCTTAGATAAATTTTGCATAATGATCAAGCTCCTATTTTTGAGTGATTACCACTTTAAAAAGATGTATTTGAAACCTTCTCTTCTTTCACATTAGACCATTTTCACTCACCAAACCAAATGATTGAGATCAAGTTCCCATTTGCAAGAATTCACCTTATTTGCTTGTTAATAAATGTGAGAGTTGGTTGAAAGACTTGTTGATTGATGAGTGAATGACTTGTGTAAAGATATTGGAGTTGAGATAAGCCTTGAGAAGCTAGAGTGTAATAGGAAAGATTGTTCATGCTACTTGCTATGTTTACCTAGGATGTGATGTTGAAGGCTAGGAAGTGTATCTTTTGGTTCTGAGCTACCATCTTCAAACCCCTCTCTCTTGCTTGTTTTTGAAAGTTCACTTGAGGACAAGTAAAGGACAAGTTTGGGGGAGTTGATATCTTACATATTTGCATGGTTTTGGTCATCTCTTTTGATGCATTTAAAGCATATAGGATATCATTTAGGCATATTAGGTTGCATTCCATTACATTTATCTATGTCAGGTGTTGGAGATGCTTATTGGTGATTTTGGAGGCAATTGAGGCTAAGAAAGTGAAGTTTGGAGCAAAATGGGGGTGTAGCGACCAGGCGTAGCGACCAGGAGTGGTCGCTACAGACCCACAGGAGAAATGCGGATGCTGTAGCGATCAGGTGTAGCGACCAGGCGTGGTCGCTACAGACCTACAAGAGAAATGCGGATGCCGTAGCGACCAGGCGTAGCGACCAGGCGTAGCGACCACAGCTGGTCGCTACAGGCAAAAATACCCAAATTTTTATGGGTCAACCCGGGTTTGTTGGGTTGATCCAACTCGTTTTTTTGACTCCTATATATAGTTTTAGATCCTAAAACCCTAGGGGGATCTCTTTTTCTCTCAAAAACTTTGTCTAAACTAAAAAAACTTGAATCTTTTGATCATTGGAAGGAAGTACTTCATTTTTATTGTGTTTTTCTTGCTCATTAACATGATTTGCCTTGAATCTCATGTGGGTTTAAGGTTTCTCATGGAAAATATTGAGTAGTGAACTTGTGATTCATGGGTTAAGTAGATTAGGGTGATTAGGTGGATATTTAGAATGTCTCTTGCTTGATTAACATTATTCTATGCTTACTAAGTGTTCTTAATGCTAGATTAGACTTGATCACTCTCATCTAGATCTTAAGCTATTTTATGCCCGAAAGGTGTTTGTTAAAATGCTTGAATGAATTTAGTATTGCTCTAGCTTGAATAACCAAAGACATTTGATGTTAGGATTGCTAGATGGTTAGTAGACTTAATCATAATGCTTGTTTGATAGTATTAAGCCAAAGACATTTGATGTTTAGTACTTGATTACAAAGGGATTTCTATCATGGAAGTGGATTAGTCTATTTTATGAGTTCTAGACCTATAGACTTGTTGATTGTTTTGTTTGTGCATCCTAGATTGAATCTTGATCACCCGATATCGATTATCTTGCCCATGGATCCATCCTTAGCTATTGATTGAAAGTTTGATTCTTGCACTTATTTCTTGTTTGAATTTGAGATCACCTTGTTTATAATTCTAGGAGTTTAGCTTGTTACCAATCATCAATCTTCTTATTTGCTTAGATTAGGAAAGTTTGTGTATTCTTAGTGTTATAGATCATTAGTTCCTTGTGGATTCGATCCTAAAGTGCTGCATCGATATACCATTTGATTGTGGTAGCGTGCACATTAGGTTAATTGGCCTGTGGTAAAACGAAATAATCAAGCACTCGTAGTAAACACCGAAAAAGTCAGAAATCTGCTAGCAAGAGTTCTGAAATCCGCGATCTCCGCGATGATCTCATGAAAACGGTGGCCAAAGTCAGGGCGGTGAAATCCAAAATCCACCACGCTACTAGCACCGCACTGGAGATTGATCTACTGCTCTAAGAAGCTCGTAAAACACCCTTTACTACTATTATCACCGAAACTAGGGTTTCGGATCCTGTGACGGTAAAAGTGATGCCATACGACGGAACTACTGATCCTAAGGCACACCTACAGGCTTTTCAGGACGCGATGGGTAGAGCCAGATTCACAGAAAACGAGAGAGACGCTGGTGAATGCCACCTCATCGTAGAGAATCTCCGCACAGCAGCGATAGAATGGTTCTCTCGCCTCAGGCAAAACTCCATTGGAAGCTTCTGTCAGCTCGCCTCAGAATTCCTCAAACAATACTTGATGTTCATAGATCGAGAAACCTCTGACGTGGACCTTTGGAGCTTGTCCCAGGGAGAGGACGAAACTCTTTGAGACTTCATAAAACGGATCAAAACCATCATGGCTAGAGTCAGCGGGATAAGCGACAAAGTCTCGATAGACGCACTTCGAAAAATGCTCTGGTTCAAGTCAAAGTTCAGGAAGTGGATAACTTTGGTAAAAGTCGCGTACGATCCAAGACGCGCTTCACAAAGCCACGGATTACATTATTATCGAAGAATAGACGACGTTCTTGTACCAGAAATAAAAGCCAACAAAGAATGCGTCGATGGATCCGGGGTCGGATCACAAATTAAAAAAAAAGAAGAAAAACCCTCGCAACAACATAAACGTCCAACACAGAGACGAAGAAACGAAGGGAGTGCATAGCTACGCTATTAACTTCGGATCAGAGCAAGGACGGACAGCATGTAATACGTGGACCCAAAATCCGAGTTACAACAAAAATGCATTATGCGACTTTCACCAAACGCACGGACACTTGACCATTAACTGCAAAGTTCTCGGCGCAAGATTGGCCGCGAAGCTGCTCTCCGTAGAATTCTCAGAAGTCTCCAGCGTGAAGTATCTCATCCGTGACTCAGATCACCCCCCAAAAAACGACAGAACTCCTCAAATGAAGAAACCTTCCCAAGCGGACCAATCGGGAGAAAAAGCACGGAAGAAGGCATGATGATAAGGGCAACGACAGCAACCGTCGCGGGGTGAAGGTGATCATCGGTGAATCACAATTCTGCAGCGACACCGTCTCGGCCATCAAAGCTTATCAGCGCAAAGCCGAGACAAATGCAATTTCGACAATCTGGCCCACAATCAATGACACTCCAAAAGGAGTAATCACTTTCGACGAAGAAGAAGCCGGAGGAATCGATCAGCCACACTGAGACCCACTCATAATTGATCTCGTGATAAGAGATCTCGAGGTCGCCAGGGTTCTCATAGACACCGGAAGCACAGTCAACGTCATCTTTTGCGACACTCTTATACGGATGAACATCGAGTTAGGCGAAGTTGTACCATCACCTAAGCCGCTAACCGGTTTCTATGGTATGACATCAATGACCCTCGGATCTATCAAATTACCTGTGGCGGCAAAAGAAGTCACCAAGATCATTGATTTCGCGGTCGTCGACCACCCAGCCATCTACAACGTCATCATGGGCACGCCTTGGCTAAACGCCATGAAGGCAGTCTCATCAATTTACCACTTAGGAATTAAGTTCCCAACTCACAACGGGATTGCCGTAATTTGGGGCTGCTTGGGAATGCCAGAAGCAGTCGAGCCGCTGCTTCCTTGCTGAACACAAGCTAAGACGAATCACGAACCCCGCGATGACAAATTCCAAGCGCCCAAGGATAGCCCAGGCATCAGCCAAAAGTGCTTCGGGCAAGGAAGACCCTGAACCGTCGATCCTAGCAACGGCCATTGAAAAACCAGTTCCAGTGCCCGACGCGCCCCTCCCATCAAAGAAGACAAGTCCAACAGAAGACGTCGACTCAGCAACTGATGCAGTCGACTCAAACACAACGGCCAAGTAAACAGAATCGCCCAAACAAACAGAACTACGAGATGGCTTGATCCTCGAAAGAGGTACGTAGGCATCTCGTCAAAAGACGGATTCACCTATCCCCCTCTCTAAAACGAGGGGGCGGGAATGGGAACATATACGAACACTCGTATATTCCCACATTCAGAAATAAGAAATTTGGAATTGTACCCGGGATTTTCAAAACTTTCTCGACAATAAAGACTTATTTATAAATTCGTAAATTTTCTATCATCCCGCAAAGAAACACTATGTTGTACATCCATACATGAGCAAAACGATTATCGCACCATCCCATAAAAGGAAACTCGCGAAAAATCATTCTTCCTCAAAACAGATCAAGTCTACACCATCCTATCTTAGTCGAATCATTGATTCCCGATCAAAGCACGAGATCCTGGTTCCATATGCTCAAAGTGTTACTTATGCAAAGTGAGTTTACGAAAAAATAGGCGAGACATCCTCTGAATCTTCGAGAATACACCCCCAATCCATTCGCAACTACAAAACACTCGGCAATTGGCCCTGCCGAGCACCTTAGCCACCTTAAGCAAACGCACCCAGGTCCGTCCTAAGGACAGATCCTCTCACATCTGACTAGGATAAACAGCGCGCTAAGAAAGAAATTCAAAATTTTGGTCAGCACTTTCGAGAGACTTAAAAATTGTGCCCTGAAGAGATGCTCGACTCCGACCAGACAAGTCATATAAGCCGAGAACCTATCGCGGAATTTAAATCGGAACGGAGTCCGATTAGTCATCGCAAAGCCTTAAACCGAAAGTAAACCTAGGTCTTGCCCTAAACCCAGCACACTAGTCTCTAACGTCTCAAGACATGATACGAGATCCTAAAAGCATGTCTATTCGTCCGTATCTACACGTTCCCGAAACTTTGAAAACTCCTCGAACATCTCGCATGAACAACGAATAGGGTGATCCGCAAAAAAAGAGAGGACGTCGAGATGACAACTCGAGTTTTCTTTCTACACTAAACAAATCGCAAATATCTAAAAACACTCATTCATCATAAACAAACACTGTTCAAAAAAAGTTAGAAAAAGACATGGATTCAAGGCCACACTCCCGCTACACATGACCATATTTGGCCGACAAACGAACAAGACAGAAATGTGGAATAATATAGAAGAGGGCATTCTCGAATCAGTCATAACCTCGCGATTACTCATCAAAATCGAAACACACGGTCCTCGATCTACCAAGCGAATAGTCGTTGACATCCAGAGGAGCCATCGGCTGATTTACCTCGCTCGTCTCATCGGCATTCCCCACCTCGGCCTCCACTGTGTCGGGAGAAACAAGAATCGGGTCCCATTGTTCCCAAATCCTCTCTTCGGCCTTAGGAATGGCAAAGTCCTTATCCCTCTCGTTCATACGCCCGGTCTGCCTCGCATATTTAGCGTTAGTGAACCTCCCCCAGACTTAAATTACACTGTCCCCAGTGTGATTCACCCCGGATTGGTTAGGAAAAATCAAATCATAAGTAAATAGCTTAAAAGAGAAACTCGATACCAGACTCTATAAAAGAGTATCGATCGATGTCACAATGTTGATGTCGACCGATGGTCATGTTCCATGGTCGATAGATGTTGATGTCATGTTCCATGGTCGATAGATGTTGATGTCATGTTCCATGGTCGATAGATATTGATTCTTCAAAATCGATCAATGGTAAACTTGTAAGTTTATACTCCTTTTTTTTAGAATAAGTTTAGAAAATAAAACTAAAAATAGAACACAATATCAGTATACCTCCCCCAGACTTAAACAACACTATCACCAGTGTTATTTCAGTCTGAGATTGGTGAAGAAAATAAATCATAAGGACCAAAATTAAAAGGGAAAACAATATACCTGCTCGCTGATGGTGACCGTCGATCGCACAGTTAAGTGGCGATCGATCGATACTTGGATTGCTCAGTTGATCGAAAGTGATCAAGTGTCAGTCGATGCTCTGTGTAGACTATCTTCCTCGAATCTTTTTTTTTGAAAACCTGTAATAATAAAATAAAATACAAATTTAGATAATAAAAAATTAAATGAAAACTTACTAAACAGTGGGTTGCCTCCCAATCAGCGCTTGTCTATAGTCTTTAACTTGACGTTTTGGAGTTCTGATGAGATTAGGGACTTGCTCCAAAACAATTCCCAATCTCCAATGTCTTCAACTTCATCACCCTTTTTGTGAAAGCCTCCATAGAATCTTCTCCTTTGTCTATCATCTCAGCAATAAGGAGTGCTTGAAGCTTTGCAAATGGCTGTAAGAAGCATCTGTTGCGGACTCTGTATTTCCCGACACCATCTGAGAAGTGGGGAATCAATGATAACCGATGACCTTCCTTGATATTTTTTCTCTTCTTCCAATTCCTCATCTTCTTTCCCCCAGACTTGTATGATCTCGTGGTACCTCCATCAAAAAGATTATGAAACACTTTAAACTCATTCTGCTTTGATCCGTGATGAGTGTCGATCTATGCTTCGACCGATGGTCCTTGTTCAGCGTCACCTTCATACTTCAATACTCTCTAAGAAACAATTGTATGCTGAATATCATCAAATACCTCAACGTAGAGATCCATATGCACAGTTCCATCTGGTGGAATAGGAAATTCAACCTCAAAAACAGCACTGGGAGCCACAAACTTCACAGGGTCATGTACTATCTTCGCTCTTTTGTGAAAACCAGCAGCTTCTTCTGTGCAGATAGGTGGTCGTAGATGTTCTAGGACAGCAAGATGTGAGGTCTTGGACACGTGCATTCTCTCCTCAACGGGTCCTGGTTCAATCATGCAACTTGGCTGTTCGTCCAACAATGAGTGTCGATCGATATAATTAAATGGTCGTTGATCTATGAAGTTGGGTGGCTGTCGATCGATGCTCTCCGGTGGGTGTCGATCGATGCCAGCTTTTGGTGAAGTTTCAAGATCTCTTCTCGAAGTGTGTTGATTGTCATTAAGCTTCTACTCCGAGTCCTGACGCGTATCTTCAAACCATTCTTCTGGCTCCATAGTGGCTTTCCTACTCGAATCCAAATCCCCAAATTGTTCTTTATCCTTTGGCTCCAAGAGATATTCGATGGTGATGTTTCTTTCTACATCCGGAGCATGATAACAACTTGATACATCGGTGCTCTCTAGTGTTGAGTCTGTAATGTCCTGAAGATAACTCGATTTTTCATGGATGTCGAGTGGTGTCGATCGATAACCGGGGTTAGGTGTTGATCGATGCTGAAGTCTTAGGGTCGATCGACGTTGAGATCTTAGTGTCGATTGACGCCGATGTCGGATCGATAATATCAGCTTATTTTGCTCTGCTCGGCTCAGATCCACGATACTTAATAACCATTGCTATGTTTTCGAGAAGTTGTCGTGGAATCTCGTGTTCTTTCTTAATTTGCCAAATTTCAAGGATCTTGTCCCACTTATCGTTGATTTCCTTTTGTCGAGCTGCTGCAGCTTCATTGAGAAATTCATAAAGGAATGGTCTTTCAATACCATACCAGCGAGTCAGAGATCGTCGTTCCAGTTGACTAAACCAGCTAAATGCATTTCCACATATAGAATAGGGGAAGATCTTGCAGAGCATGTGGTAGTTAGACACTTCATTCTGCTCGCTCCTTGAGACTAGATCCACAAGTTTTTCGATGTGTTCCTTCGGATCTTCATGAGGCAAACCCTGAAAAGATTTATGAGCTGCCCAATCATACCATTCACGACTCATCTGGAAGTCATTTATCTCAGCAACATAAATGACATCAGGGATCACAGCACCCTGTGCATTAATCAATTGTCCTATGCTGTGCATTAATCACTTGCACGAGGATGACCTTCTTCGTCTCATAAGATCCCATTCTCATCAGCCTTAAGTATAAGAACTTCAATTTCTTCTATGTTCTCATAACGGCGTCGATCGACGGTGAATTTTGGGTGTCGATCGATGTCTTGAAGTTAGTATCAATCGACGGTGAAGTATTGGTGTCTATCGATGCTCGCTTCTCTTTGCTAGCGATCACTGCTTGGAGGGTGTTGATTGCCCTCGTAGACTTATGGATCGTGAGCGAATCAGCAGGTTCCTTTTTTGAAGAACCCAAAAATCTTCTCCTCATTGCTTCCTGGTACTAGTATGTACCTAAAATAAAAGATTTTTTTTTATGTAAGTAAACTAATATAGAAAAATACCTATAAATCAAACAAATTGAGTCTAATGGCGAAATCCTTGCTCCCCGACAACGACGCCAAATTTGACATGTAGGTTTTTTTATGTAATTCAATACAAAATCTATCAAATTAACCCTACGAACTACTCTTGCCAAGAGAGGTCAAATTGTAGTATTTAGGGATCGAATCCACAGGGAGCGTGGTCACATAATAAACTTAATACAATCGCGATTAAGCCAGAAAAATATATTAATAAGCAGTAAATAAACTATATCAGATAATTTATTGATTGGTAAGTAAACAATAATAATAAATAGCTAGACTTAAGGTTTCAGGCAAGTGGATTATAGAGGATAGAAGCTAAGAGTATTAATCATAGAACTCGATATCTAGTGTAAAAGACGACCAACTCTCGCTGCGAGTCTAATCTATTTACTAAGTCCGATGTCTCAGCTCTCGCTTGTTGACACAGAATGACCGTCGATCGATGGCAATGATCTTGCGTCGATCGATGGTCTCTTCAGTCAAGCTTCATGACCTAATTCGATAAGTTCACTAAATTAACTAAATCAACTCTCATTTGTTTCTAACAACTTTGCTCAACATGATTAATTCTGGTAGTAGACCATGCTCTGGCTTGCACCTAACTATTCTATGATCAAGGTTCTAGTTAGCTACTCTAGAAACACAATTCTATTGATAGTTCTAATAATCACCCTAGCAATTCTATTGTTTGGCTAATCCATAAATACAATTAACAAACC
Source organism: Moricandia moricandioides (assembly GCA_905132885.1). NCBI lineage: Eukaryota > Viridiplantae > Streptophyta > Magnoliopsida > Brassicales > Brassicaceae > Moricandia > Moricandia moricandioides. The sequence goes on along the minus strand of CAJHQQ010003859.1, from coordinate 15,708 downwards.
CTAAACCTAAGTAGAGATCTACTCAAACATTATCTTTTTCACATAAATCATAGATTAATAGAATATATATAGAATAAAAATAAAATAAAGGACCAAAGGAGTTCAGGAGGACCCTGAAGGAGTTCCTCCCTTCAACCCTAGAACAATAGATAGAATAAAACTTGGTTCCTAAAAAATGGCATAGAAACATATAAATAGAGTTTTAGGTCGTCTATGGGTATAGCTTTAGATCTAACTGTCCGATGAACCTCACGCCGGTGGCTATAGAAAGATAACTCAAAATCCTATCGTCTGTCAAAAGATAAGCTCAATCGCACAGTGGGAATGTCTCCATCCATAGCTAAACATCTGACGCATCTGCGCAGTTTTGCATCTCTAAAAGCTCCAGAATCACCGAAGTTCTCCAGAACGTACCTGAACCTGAAAATACTCTAAAACATACACCAAAAACATCTAATAGAATCTAAATATGGCTGATATCATGGCACAATAGTGGTAAATATCAGGCACTATCATAAGACTACAAGAGAGATCTCAGCCTGACGCGAAGGGCTAACTAGAGCAGATTTATTGAGAAAGGCAGAAAAGACAATATTTCTAGAACAACATGTGACGAGAAATAGAAGCAGAAGAATGAGGGAGGATGAGGAGGTCGACACCAGCGAGCAAAGGCTCTGCCGGCGTCAGAAAATATGAGAAAGAACGGCGCCTCGAAAATAGTGTTTGGGAACAAAGGAAAAAGGCTTATTTTGGGGACCTCACATAATCTAGATCTTTAAATAAACATAAGATTATTGATCTTGGAAAATATTCCAGTGCAATTTATGTTAGAAGTCTTCCAAATCGAATTGAACCTTAATTTTTATCTTCAACTGTAACATAACCAAACTTAAACAAAATTACTTTAAACCTAACCAGATTATTTACCCAACATATAAATAAAGTTTTTCACTTTTTGTTGGCAAAACAAAGGAACCCTAGGCGTTTCTCTCTAAGGCGATTTCTGGTAAAACTTGTGTTCTCCGATCTTCTCACTGTGGGTAATAGTTCCTCCGTCATGGCCGAAGATTATTTTAGTATATTAGACTAACCCGCTTCCTTTCTTCAGATCTGAAACTAATGCTGTCGAATTTTTAGTGTTTGACTTTAGGTGAACCGTAACACCGCCGCTAAACCCTAAACATTGTAGTCTGACTTCTTCTTTCCTGTCGAGTTTTAATGATCTGTAACCGTTTCTGTCATTGGTGATCCTAACTCCTCTAATTTCGACCATAACTTCTCTGTTTTCGACTTTAAGTTCATTTATTTATTTATTTATTTATTTGGGTCATCATTCAGATCTGTAACCGTTAGATGTATTTGGGTTTCTCTTCAGATCTGTAGGTGTTGTTGCTTAACACGATTTTCAGATCTATAAGCGTTCGATTTTATCAATGTTATACAGGAAGACTTTTAGGAAAACTTCCCATGCATGAATTCTTCCATGATTTTAGTATAGTTCTCTCATTTTTGTTTGCTTTGTTTTTGAGATTTTGGTTTTTCATTGTTTTGCAGAATGAAAAATGGATTTACCAGAACTCCTGGAGAGAATATCTAGCTTAGGGGGATAACCCTATCCAACCAAGAGCATTGTGTATCATATTGATAACCCAAAGTTGCTTTCTTCTGTATAGGCTGCTCTACATGATGATGAAAGGGAAGAGCTCAAGGCCTCAGGGCCTCAAGGTTAGGAGTGATCATCAAGTTCAAGGAGATGATGTTTGGTTGGGCATTAAGAATGGTTGATTGTATGCTCTGTTTTCAGCTTGACATCAAGAAGAAGTATGAGCTTTAGAGTCTCATTGGTCAACAGCTGGTGAGGATATTACTAATAGAGTTTGAATACTTCACTGATCTGATACCTAGCCATCGACACTGGATTCACTAAAGGAAAAAGAAAATCTCATCTGCTACACGGGCCAGCTTTGCAAAGTTAGTGATGTATTAGGCAGAAATTGAAAATTATCCATGGAGAAGACTAGCGTTTAAGGTGCTGATGAACTCTGTGAAGGGAAAAAATTACACAAAGTTTTACACCATTGATAGATTTATACAAGTTCTCTAGGTCTGGAGCTACTTTGCTCTACCCGACTTCGGTGATACTTTTGGAAGGCCCATACGAAATAAACGACATCACCTCTACTAGCTTACAAGGGACACAAGTGAGGCAAATTTGCCAAAAAGGCTATGAGTAGACAAGTAATTATGATTATATCCAAATAGTATGATATTGACTATTCTCTCAAATATCTAACGTGATATGCTTTATTTACTGCAGACTCGTGTGAAAAAAATGTTCCGAAGGACATTGGTGAAATATTCTCTCGATGTGATATTGGTGAAATTCGTGAAATGTTCTCCCGATGTGACATTGGTGAAATGTTTCTTCGATTGGTGAAATGCTCCTTGGAACCTCCAGACTTCTTAGATGACACGTCCTTCAACATCCATTTATCTTCTCTATTAGAAAATCTCAATGATAACAAGATCATCTAGAATATATACATGTAACTATTAGGAAAGTAAGCATTAATATATAAGTTGGATTTCTTATTCTATTATGTAAAGAACTTGTTAGACAAGTTATGTACTTTGTATAAATAAGACTCTTGATTAAGTTAATAAAATGAGAGAAACTATTATACTTCTTAGTTTTCGTCCAAACTTATCATGCTTCTTGGTTAAGCCATAGACCTAATTCCTATGGGTTATGGTTTTGTTATTTTTTTCTTGCTTTTTTTTTAAAGAAAAAAAAAAGTCCATTATGTAGTGTTTTGTTTCAATTTGAAGTTCTTATCTACTAGTTGTTTCACTTTGAGACAACGAATTTTGATTATTACAATTATGTTTTCTTTTTCTGATTTATTTTCTTTTGGTTTTGCTACTATAAGAAAAAAGAAAAGAAAAGACTTTGCCTCATACTACAAAGAGGACGAAGTTCAGTTTGATTATTATTATTATTATTATTATTATTATTATTATTATTATTATTATTATTATTATTACGGATTATGAGCATGGACCATTGATGAATCCGTTCATATTCACTTGTGTAGTATTTTCTTATCATGATTGTCACGTGGTTATTTATCAACTACAACTTCGATGTAGCTACGAAGATAACGACTCCTACGAGTATGTATAGATCCAATGGAGTGATTATTTGATGACGCTACTGTGGACTTTGAGTAGGGTTCATTCAGTTCACTTGGTAGCATGAGTTGATGAAGATACACAACTACTACAGTATTCTTTATTGAATCGATGACTGTGGCAAGGCATAGACGCTACTGCTGGCCCTATAGCAGGGTATAAACACCATGAAGAAGATTTGATGATTGTCCAATCTCATACGTGTTAGTACATATGAGCTTGCGGAAAGATATTAGAAGATATCAGTGATAACAAAATCACCTAGAATATATTTATATGTAACTATTAGGAAAGTTAGCATTAATGTATAAGTTAGATTTTTTTTTATTCTATTATATAAAGAACTTGTTAGACATGTTATGTTATGTATTTGTATAAATAAAACTCTTGGTTAAGTTAATAAAATGAGAGAAACTATTATACTTCTTAGGTTTCCTCCAAAATCATTCTCCTCCTACATTTGGTACCCGAGCATTTATGTCAACCTTCACTCTCCTATTGCTTCTTAGTTTCCTTCCGTATATCAAATCAGCTTGGGAAGAATTGGATTTTGGCAACGGCCTCCCCTCTGGTCCGTGTTACAAGTTAAAGAAGCTTAAATTGACGGTTAGGTCTCTTGTTAAGGATAATTTCACTCAGATTGAGAAAAATTCGCTCATTAAACTGAATACCTTAGAGCTGCCAAATCAATTCCTTGGATGATCCTTCTCCAGTGAGCCCGAGAAGAAGGCTGAAGAATGTTTCTACCGCCAGAGATCTCGCATTAAATAGTTGGAAGGGGGGGGGGGGGATCTTAACACGTGTCTTTTTCACCAGATAATGGTTCTCCGTAATGACTCCAATGCAATTAAGTTATATGGGTCTTATTCTACTGTTGCAGGAAGTCCACCTGATTGCTGAGAATCATTTATCTTCAGTACTGAAAACTATCCTCAAATGTTTAGACTTGAAGAGGCAAACTATAGGCACTGAGATTACTTCTGAGATGATTAAGGAAACTTTGTCAAGATGTCAGAGTAAAACACCCGGTTCAGATGGATGTCCATCTGAGTTTTTAAGGCTTGCTGGGATATTGTCGGAGAAGAGGTGGTGGCGGTAAAAACTTTCTTCTGTGTTCCCTTCATGCCTTCGAGGCTTCGACCTTGAACAACCCATCTTTAGTGTTGAACCATAAGCAACCAGGTTTTAAGTATTGAGGAATTCCGTCCTATCTCCTGTTTTAATACCCTCTACACACTTATCACCAAAATCATTTCTAACCGCTTGAAGTGTGTGATGCAAGACATTAGTCTGCCTAACCAGACGACTTTTGTCAAGGACAGTCTTCCTTCAGAAAATTTGTTGTTGGCCTCAGATGTTCTAAACATATACCACTCTAATAAATCTTCTCCCAATGAGTTCTCTTAAAGTGGACATATCTAAGGCGTGGAACTTCATTCTTGCTACCTTACAACGTGCGGGTTAAAGTTTGTGTTCTTAATAATGTAATCTATCAAATTAACTCTACGAACTACTCTTGTCAAGAAATGTCAAATTGCAGTATTTATCATAACTCTAATGGTTAAGCTAGGAAAACTATAAAGAGTTGTTTTAATTTTAAGTCTATCATGAATAAATAATTATCTAAAATACTAAAGCAAATGCAAATATGAAAAAGCGGTAGATTTAAGTTTTGAGGCAAATGAATTATAACGGATAAGATGCATGAAATTATTAATTGCAAGAACAATAAATTTTAACTAGTCCGACCTCCTTTTGTCCCAACTCTCGTATGCGGACATAGAAGTGTACCATTGACGGCTGAGGCCTAGTATCGATCGACGCTAATCAGACAAGAGGTTCGTCCACTATGTTAATTAGACCAGCTCCCACATGCATCTAACAACCTAGCTCAATGGAATAGATTATGTCACAAAACTTACTCTCATAGTTGTCAATGTCCTAAGTTCAGGTTTCTAGTTAGCTACTATAGAACACAAGCATTAAACACAATTTCAAAGATTGATATTACTACATCCTAGCAATCCTATATTGGGGCTAATTCATCAATACCATTACGAATCCTAAATCTAACAGGTGAATTACTCATACATTATTAAAGAAAACATGATGAACTAAATAATATAATCATAGAATAATAAATGTTGTTCCCATACAAATGTCTCAAGGAATTCAGATCTTCTCCTCTAAACTACTAAAAAGCTCAATGCAAAAAAACTAAAAGGTGTAAAATAAAATGTGCTGCTTTGCCTAAACAATGGCAAAACTTATACTCTGCTCTGCCTTAACAGTGACAGAACCTATACTCTCCTAAACTACTAAAATCTCAAACTCGTCCAGTGGTATTCTCATAATTCGTCTTGAGTTGAGCTTGAAGTCGACCAATACTCTGTGAGTGGGCCATCGATTGACAACAAAGATGCCCCGTCGAACGATGGTCATGCTTGACTTTGACTCGTACTTAGCCAAATGTGAACAACTATTGGATATCTCTTCTGAATGCTCTATCAAGCTCCATAATCTCGATAATGCTCCAAAACGTACCTGGACATGTAAAGACTCTAAAACACAGTCCATACACACATAATAGACTCCAAATAGGGTCCAAATGATGGTCTAAAACTGGTAAATAACAAGTTATATCAACTCCCCCAGACTTAACCTTTTCCTTGTCCTCAAGCAAAACAAATGTAGCCTATAAAGAGGTTTGAAAAGAAGGTACTCACATAATGTATAAGTATAAATGCCACCCCTACTATATTGCAACCACATCAAATAATGCTAATCAAAGAGAAACTCTATATGTCGTATCCTAATATAGCAACCAAATCTATTTTTTCAGCAACTCAACAATTACTAATCTGACTCACCCCTCTAGTGATCTCATTTCTTTGCATAAAAATAAAGTGCATGCTTTACCTTGGGAGTATCAATCAAAGGACACATGGGCTCAACTTCTGCAAATTTGCATACACATATAGTGTAGTTAGTCAATAAATAAGTTCTGATCATAGTCCCCTTCTTGACTCAATAATTTTTTTTTGAAAAAACTTAAGTAAATATAAAAAATAAAAACTCATAATAAATACAAACATCAGCAACCCAAACTTAAATAACACTTTCCCCAGTGTTATCTCGTCCGGTTCGGTTAACGGAAAAAACTGAATCATAAGGACAACATAGAGAAAAATTCAAAGTTAACAGACTCCATAAAGAGTGTCGACTGATGGTGAGTGATGATTGTCGAGCGTTGGTAAACCATCCAATCCAATGTCGACCGATGGTTGTTTCAAACTTTTCTACTCCTTCCTTGAAAACCTAAAGTAATTAAATAAAACCATAATTAATAACTAAATAGTGAAAAACCAAATAAAAATGATTACACAATGGGTTGCCTCCCACTCAGCGCTTGGTTATAGTGTTAAGCTCGACGTTTTGACTTTTAGACTAGTAAGATGGTTCATCGAACCAATGTGGAAAGCATGTATCCACATACTCTCTGTCTGAAACCATGCACTGATGAAGCTCCTCACCGCTTCTTTGCCTCTGGTTCTCTGGTTGTCCAACCTTATCTGAGCAGTCTCCATTGTACTCATCCTTTCCTGGAGTGTTTGAACGCATCCCGTCAGCATGTTAAGCATGGCATCTGTGGGCTCTGAAATATCATCCAACTTTTAGTAGATATTATTACTCAACAAGTCTTGAGAAAGGTAAACTTCATCAAGCTTGTCTTCCAATAACGTCTTTGTTACCAGCCTCTGCCTAAATGTTGTGCGATGACTATCGATCGATGGCCTAGTGTTGACGTCGGTTGATGTTGAACTAACTGCTCCAATCGATTGTTATTGTTGAATAATTTGATGAGTATAGTCCAGCTTATGCTTCATCTCTTCCATGCACGTGGTTAACCAGCCAATAGTGTTGTTGAACGGGTGGTACAGGTCATAAAGCCTCTTGTAATAATCATCCGTAATCATCTCTTGGGCTCTGTAAATTCCTTGTACCATGTTGTCAAATTCTTGTGTTCTGTAAGTTGATGTGTTTGGTCTGGTTTTGCGAATGTCTTCTGCATATTCTAGCAAACATAGATGTGTATATTCATGCATGTTGGCTCTCTCAAGAATCTCCCTTATGTCCTCCTTAGACACATTAATAATGCTGCCATCCATGGCTCATGCATTTCCATTCTCATCTTTGTAAACTCCATACTCATCTCTCGTCTCCCAACGAAATATTCTTCGATTGTTGTTCACAAAAGCTCGGGGTCCATATTCGATGAGTCCGTCGATCGATGGTAGACATGTCTTATCGATCGATGCTGGATCTTTCGTTTTGTTCGGATGAAGTCTCTAGACTCCCAAAACTGAAATGTATCGTGCTCAGCTGCTTCTTCTGGGCAAAGTTCTGTGTAATCTGGGTTGGTGTGCTCTAGTGCCAACTCATGGTATTGCTCTCCAGTGTAGAAAATGTCTTCTTGATTGTCTTCTTCGTTCTGATTTGTTGCATGAGTATTGGTCGATGGTTGAGGTTTGAAATCGACCGATTGTTGTATGCTGAGACCGTCAACCGATTGTTGAAGCTGATTGTCGATCGATGTTATATCCGCAAATTCTTTCTTTAGCTCAAAATCACAGGAGCATGTGGCAATAAGACCTGCTTCTTCCATGGCAAGACCAAGGTACTCAATAATTTCTTCTTCCTTGTAGTCCTCATCATATTTTTGGTTAGCCAGATCATATCCTAAATCAGGATGGTGAGTGTCAATCGATACTGAAGGGTGGGTGTCGACTGATTATTGGATGTTGTCCCCGTGGAACGATTGTTTGGGATGGGTGTTGATCGATGCTCCATCATCCGACTCTTCCTTGTGCTCAAAATCGCAGAAGGATGTAGAAATTAAACAAGGATCCTCGCCCAATTCTATCAGAGTAGCCTTGTTCTTGACCTTAAAAGGTTCATAAAAATTATTTGAATCTATTAAGGGTAGATACAGCCAGTTCGTCTTTATGTCACATATATCTCCCACTGTGGCCATAAATGCTCTTCTAAGGAGTAAGGAAGAGTTCCAGTCAATCTTGATATCCATCACATGGAAGTCTATTGGGATTAAGGTGTTGGAAATTTGCATTGGGACGTCTCTGGCTATCTCTCCAAAATTCACCTTGGAGCAGCCAACAAAAGTGAATGAATCACTGGAAGACTCCACTTTCAGGCTCAACTTCTCTGCCATAGCTCTAGGCATGATGCTGAGTGCTGATCCAGTATCTCATAGGGCATTGGGATACTCGTGGCCTTTGACAAAACATGGAATCACGAACTTCCCAGGGTCACTTTTCTTCTTGAGAGTGATCCTCTGCTTCAGCTTCTCTACGAGGCCATTGAACATGCACTCTATGTCCTCATCTGTCTCCTTGGATTTCCTGAAAAACAACCACAATCTATGAGTATAGTATGCTTCATCAAATTGAGTATCTTGAGGAATTTTAAAAACTCTTTTGGCAAAGCCATCCATCTTTTTATCAGTTGCTTCTCTGCGCAGATGTTTAGGAATCTTCTACTTCCTTTTGGAGTGTCTTTATGTTATCAATGACTCAAGTGTATCGGTGTTCTTTTCTGGAGTCTCCCTATTCGGATCTTTGACAAGCAAGATTGCATTCAGACTTGGTAGACGAAATGGGTCTGCTGTTGAAGACCGTCAATCGATGTTGACGTTTCGACATCGATCGATGTTCGAATACTCTCACAAAGCTACAGACTCTGAGGGTTCTGTCGATTGATGCTCAGTAACGAGTGTCGATCAACACCAGTGCGATATACCGAATGACATTGCACTTACTACTCCGAAATCTCCCTCTTGGAGTTGTTCTCTCTTCACCTCTTGTCAAAAGATCATCACATATCAATGCACTGACGTGGTGTTTTCCGACCAGCTTCCTCCTTCTCCTTAATCAGTGTCTCAAGTCTTTGAATAGCCTCACTTGTCTGGACCACTTGATTCTCCAACTTCTTGACATGAGTGCTGAGAGTCTCAAACTCTATGTTGAGTTTGATGTACAGATCATCTATCTTTCCATTGAAATTCACAGTCATCTGCTGCTGCTTCTCCAATACTCTGTCAACCGTAGCTTCTAACTTGCTCTCCTGAGTCTCTGGATGTGGTTTTGATAAGAAGATCCAAAGGCCATGTTGTTTTTTCTGGGCCTCTGCTGCCGTGAACTCTTTTTGTAGTTGCTCATGTTGCCATATGTTGTAGATCCAAAGGTCATGTTGTTTTTCTCGGGCTTCCCCTGTCTCTGGAAACCGTTTCCACCAACAAAATTCATTTCTTCTTCTTCTTCTTCTTCTTCTTCTTCTTCTTCTTCTTCTTCTTCTTCTTCTTCTTCTTCTTCTTCTTCTTCTTCTTCTTCTTCTTCTTCTTCTTCTTCTTCTTCTTCTTCTTCTTCTTCTTCTTCTTCTTCTTCTTCTTCTTCTTCTTTGAATCCATGGTGTGGACAACCTCTTTTGTAGGAATTGAATCTGACCCAAGAGTTTCTGAAGGACTTTGCAAGCTCCTGTGTGAATGTAGCAATTCTTCTCCTCAATTCCTCAGCTCTGGCATCATCAAAGAAATTACGCATAAAGGCATTTTTGATGTTTGTCCACTACAAGAAAACAGGTCTTTAACGACTACCCATTTGGTTGTTAGTTGGTCGTAATAGGGGCATTATGACCAGCTAACAACCAATCACGAATGGTCGTTATCGACTAGTCGTAATCACTTATTCGAGGTACATTGGTCGTAACATTACGACTAATACTATTAGTCGTAAGGTAGATGTACGTGTACGACTAAAAGACTAAGTCGTAAAGTAGATGTAAATATATTAGTCGTAAACGAGAAGTAAAGCATTAGTCGTAAAGTAGAAGTAATATTTAGTTGTTCATTGGTCGTAAATGTACGACTAACTTACATCGTCCGTAGAGGTAAGATAGTCGTAATAGTACGACTAAATTACTTCTTTAGTAGATGTTCATTAGACGTAATTGTACGACCTATTAACATCCGGTTTAAAATTTAATTAATTAATTAATTTTGTAATATTTAAATGAAATTTTGAAAAAATATATTTATTTAAAAAGTCGATTAATTTTTTAGAAATTGAAATCATTCATAAAAACATAATATATATATAACATCCATAAGTTTTTAAGATTCAAAATACAAAAAAATAAAAACCGAAATGGAGCTTCAGCAGCTTCAGGAGCTGCAGGATCGTATGCATGTGGAGGCACAAATGGAACGCTCGGGATCTGGCTATCCGGAACATTTTCTTGTGCGGAAGATGTGCCGGAGGTAGAAGCTGATGGATCCGACTGACCGAGAAAAGTAGATCCGTAAGTATTTGCAGTCGCACGGGTTCTAAGTCTCTTTCTACCGGTAGGCGTAGTCATATCGTCAATCTGAAAAAAAACATTAATGGTTATATATTAAAAACAAATCGAATTAAAAATATTAAAATATAATTTACAAGAACCCTAAACTAATTCCAACCGTAAACTTATTCCAACCGTAAACTAATTCCAAGCCTAAACTAATTCTAAACCTAACTAATCACCCAACTAACCACCTAACTAACCACCTAACTAACCACCTAAAACTAAACTAAAAAAAAAATTACCTAGAGAGAGAATCAACTTGGTTGTTAGAGAGAAGGGAGAGAGCAACCAAATGACTTCGGTCGTCGAGTATATATAGAGATTTGGGTGGAGTCGTACACGCGTCGTACATGCACGACTAAAGGGGGACTATTGGTCGTAAATTGGTTGTAATATTACGACCAATGTGTGTCTAAAAATATTTACAACCAATTAAAGACTAATATTTTTTTTTTTAAATTACGACTAAGGAGGGACTATTGGTCGTAAACTAGATGTAAATTTACAACCAATTAGGATCTAATATATGTACGACCAATTAGTGACTGAATTTGTAATTCGGAAAAAAAGAAGAGAGGTTTATCAAAATTTTGATAAACCTCATTTCTAAAAATATTTGATTGATTTGTAAAAAAAATAATATATTTGATTGATAATTATATCTTCCAAAAGATGAATTAGATGCTGCAGTTTCTCCGTAGGAACTGAATTTCAGTTCCTACAGAAGAAACTGAGGCGTCTAATTTATGTAGATCTTCACATTTTATTATGTTTATAAAAATGTTTTTTTGATTTGAGAAGTAAAAAAAAAGAGGAGAAAATATACGGCAAACACAAATGGAAAGAGACAAAGCGAGACCTACATACGTTCAAACGTACGTATTAAGGTCTTGCAATGCTTATTTCCCCTTGTGATTGCATATATTTCTTCCATTTTTTTACAAGATTTCTAACAATCCACTAAAATTATCTAATACTCTTTCTAATCAACTTCTATGATTTGTGAAGAACTTTGGTGGTATTTATAGGAAGATTGTACGACCAATTAGGGACTAAAAGAGCAATTGGTAGTAATCTAGTCGTCATTAAGACTAACCAATGACTAATAGAGCCAGTGGTAGTACTCCAGTCGTACATTACGACTAATGTAGGACTAATTGTGCCTTTGGTAGTAAACGAGTCGTACATGTACAACTAATCTGGGACTAGTAGTGCAGATGGTAGTAACCTAGTCGTACATGTACGACTAGTTAGCTTCTTCAGACCCTAAATCAATACCCTAAACCCTAAACCAAGTCAAATAGTAGTACTAGAGTCGTACAAGTACGACTAATTAATGACTAATTGTGCATGTGGTTGTAGTCTAGTCGTACATTTACGACTAGTTAGCTTCCAATAACCCTTAATAGAAATCCCTAAACCCCAAACCCTTAACCCCAACCTCAAATCCCAAACATCAAAAGATTTATTATACACTTCCATACTCAAAAATACAATTGAACGAAAATGAGTGTCATATATTATTTGTAATGCATTACAAAGAGTTTAAGTACTAATAGTCTAAAACACAAATCACTCGTCATCAGTTGCCTCTTCCACTTCATCATTTTCTTCAAATTCATCTTCGTTGGCTTCGTCTGTTGCATCGTCGGATTATGCGGATCATCAACAAGTGTCGTGTCGTAAGCGAGTCAAGCTCTCCTAGGTCAGCTCATCCATAGCTTGGTCGGGTACTTCTACTCCAGTTACGGCATCTTCTTGTAAAGGTGGTTCTTCATCAGTTAATACTCGGCCCCTAGGTGTAACTTTTATAGCGGCTAACCAAGAGATTCCAGATTGTCTGATCCTCGGATATGGAATAAAACAAACTGGGTCTGCTTGGGAAGCCAATATGTAGGGTTCAAATTTGTTGTACCTCCTTGTAGAATTTATGTCAACAACACCAAACTTGCCATACCGAACACCTCTATTGACGGTGGGGTCAAACCAGTCACATTTGAAGAGAACACATTTTAGTTTTGCAACGCCAGGGAACTCAACTTCGATGATCTCTTTTAAGATTCCATAAAATTCTGTCTCGCCTTTCACACGTACAATTACTCGTAAATTAGTCGTTATGTAGATGCAAGATATTAGAGGTAAGTTAGTCGTACTTTTACATCTATGTTACGACTAAGGTTTAATTTAGTCGTAAAGTAGATGTAACTTTACGACTAGCTTACTACTCAACATATTAGTAGTAATTTTACATCTACATTATGACCAAATCAACCTTAATCGTAACGTGGTCGTAACGTGGATGTAATATTACGACCAATATTTCCTGGTCGTAATATCTGGTCGTTAAAGACCTGTTTTCTTGTAGTGGTCGAGGATGTAAGAGATCCTAGTGGTAGCTGCTTAAGCCAGTATAAAACATCTCCAGCAAGGAATATTTAAAGAGCTTGCATATAAGTTAGTCCTCAGGGACTCCATTAGCCTTGATGGCAAATAAAAGATCCTTTAATCGCTCCAAAAGATCCATAGGGTGCTCATGAGAATGACCATGAAATCGTGTATGTGCCACAAGGGTGAAATAGGCTGGCTTCAGCTCGAAATTGTTCCTCTAGAAAGATGGAGGACGAATAGCAGATTTGTTGGCATATAATTGATCTGGATGATTGTAGTCAGCCAATGTTCTGGGTTGAGCAGTATGGGCTTCAGCTCCAGCTTGAGTTACAATAGCTTCTTTTGTTTCAGAGATTACAATCATCTGCTCATCAATTCTCTGACATTTTGCATTATGAAGATGACCATTGAGGTCATACAGGTCCCGTCTCTCATTCCTAGTCATGATCAGCATAGCAACTATCTTTTCTTGGGAATCACAACCGATCAATGTCTCAGTATTAGTGTCAATCGATCCCGGCCGATGAGTGTTGATCTACGAAGAAGTTTTGGCATCAATCAATGCTTGTCGCTATTCCTTGCGGAAGCTACGTTCGATGGCTACTGGGTCTGAAAAAAATTAAGTATTCTTCCTTATTGTTTCTGGTACTGCCAGGCATGCACCTAAAAAACAAAAGGAAAAAATTATAAGCAAACTAAAAGAAAACCTATAAAAACCTTGCAAAAGAAATCTAATGGCGATCATTTTTCCCCGACAACAACGCCAAATTTGGAACATGCTCAAATTACCTGACATATGGTGTTTTCTTTTTCTAGCAGGGTATAAATATCCTAAACAATTAACTATCAAATTAACCCTTAATCATAACACACAAAACAATACTTTTGCAAAGAGAGATCATGTGTAGTACTTAGGGATCAAATCCACAGAGAACAATGGCACAAAATAGATTTCTTATTTCTAAAGACTAAGCTAGGTGATTATATATATATTGGTAACAAGTAATTGGTTAAGAAAATATTCCTTATCAAAAGATGTAGATGCAATATGGAAATATGCTAGTAATGTAAATATGGAAACATGCTAATAATGTAAATATGGAAATATGCTATTAATATAAGTGGATGTAAATGTAAATATGTTATATCTAGGGTTTCAAGCTTCATGAATTATAGATAATAAGATGCACATATATGTAAATATTCTAAAACTCAAATATTAATTATTCTGACCCTTTTAACTCCAACTCTCGTTGCGAGCAAAAGGAAAGAACATCGATCGACGACTAAGGCCTGATGTCGATCGACGGTGAAATCAAAAGGAAGTGTGAACGAGATTTGATATGTTCACAAAGCTAATTAGACCAGCTCTCGCATGCACCTAACAACCTAGTTTAATGGAGTCTATTCTGGCACAAAACCTACTCTCGTAGTCGTCCATGTCCTACTTTCGATATCCTAAATAGCTACTCTATAATGCAAGCATTAAGCACAGCTCAATTGATGGATATTAACTTAACATAGCAATCCTACTTTTGGGCTAATCCATGATTGTCATCATTCAACCCTAAATCTAATTGGTAACTAATTAGACATAATCAAAGTAAGAATAATAATCTGAATATAATGCATAGATAAAATACTGGGGTTTCAATACAAATCTCCCTAAGGAGTTATGAATCTTCTCGCTAAATAAATCCTAAAGCTATGATGGAGTGCTGGTGCACACACACACTTTGCAACAAACCTTGGCACCTAGCACCCAACACCCTAGCAAACAATTTATGGTGCAATACATAAAGTAGAAATATAAAACCCTAAAGTCTAGGTAAAAACTCATCCAGGGGTAATCTTGTAATCTTGTGTCATGTCTCTATCTTGGGCTTGAAATCGGCTTTCGGCGAATTGGTCATCGATCAATGTCATATGTTCATCATCGATCGATCTTGGTCATGTAACATCGGTCGACGCCAAGATAGTATCATTGATCGACGACAATCTTGTAATTCGTCTCTCACAATGATCATCTACTGATTATTCTCCTCTAAATGGCCCAAAGCTCCAAGTATCTTTTTATATCTCCAAAACGTACATGGACCTGTAAAGACCTTAAAACATAGTCTATACACACATAATATACCCTAAATAGAGTATATTACATGGCCTGAAACTGGTAATAAATAGGCTATATTAACTCCCCTTGACTTAACATTTTGCTTATCCTCAAGCAAACAAGAAGACTCACATAATATCTAAGTATAACTTTCACCTTACTCTATTTCAGCCAAATCCTATCAAGTCAACCATAAAGAAAATTTATATATCATATCCAAGTATAGAAACAAATTCCATTCTACCAACAACTTAGCAAATACTATTATGACTCGCCCCTTTGTTGATTTCATTTCTTTGCATAAAATAAAAGTGTAGGCTTTACCTTGGGAGTATCGATCAAAGGATATATGGACTCTTACCTCTACAAGTATCTGAACACCCTTGTATCCTTCTATGATTCCTTTCCTCTCTCTATTCTCACTTCTTCTCAGTCAATGTCTCCCTTCTTTTTGAGGGTATCATTTTATTTGTTTAATTGACTAAGATATTTGGATACGCTTCCATGAATCAAGCCCTAATATTTTTTGCCACCAGATCATGTTCACTTCTTTTTGGCCTTTATCTCTTTCTAGGATCATATGAATCAAGATTTAATGG
>CAJHQQ010003858.1:0-36753 GCA_905132885.1 Moricandia moricandioides | reverse complement strand
AAATTTCAACAGTAAGAAGCTTGATTTGTACTCATAAATTAGTGTAGAATCACCCTGAAGTTGAATCAATATCATAGGAGTTATGATGAAGAAGTTATCCCACTTTTAACCGAAGTGACTCCAATTTACCTTGTTTGGAGATTTGGCAATTTATTCTTGATTCTAATAAAACCAGAATGAATCACGATGTAAGAATCTTGATTTGGACTCATAAATCAGTGCAGAATCACCCTGAAGTTGAATCAATATCATAGGACTTATGATGAAGAAGTTATTCAACTTTTAACCGAAGTGATTCCAGTTTACCCTGTTTGGAGATTTGGCAATTTCTTCTTGATTCAAATCAAACCAGAATGAATCACGATGTAAGAAGCTTGATTTGTACTCATAAATTAGTGTAGAATCACCCTGAAGTTGAATGAAGACCATAGGAGTTATGATGAAGAAGTTATCCCACTTTTAGCCGAAGTGATTCCAGTTTGCCCTGTTTGGAGAGTTGGCAATTTCTTCTTGATACTAATAAAATGAGAATGAATCACGATGTAAGAAGCTTGATTTGGACTCATTAATCAGTTTAGAATCACCCTGAAGTTTAATCAAGATCATAGGAGTTATGATGAAGAAGTTATCCCACTTTTAACCGAAGTGATTCCAGTTTGCCCTGTTTGGAGAGTTGGCAATTTCTTCTTGATACTAATAAAACCAGAACGAATCACGATGTAAGAAGCTTGACTTGGACTCATAAATAAGTTTAGAATCACCCTGAAGTTGAATCAAGATCATAGGATTTATGATGAAGAAGTTATCCCACTTTTAACCGAAGTGACTCAAATTTACCCTGTTTGGAGATTTCGCAATTTCTTCTTGATTCTAATCAAACCAGAATGAATCAAGACGTAAGAAGCTTGATTTGGACTCATAAATCAGTGTAGAATCATCCTGAAGTTGAATCAATATCTTTGGAGTTATGATGAAGAAGTTATCGCACTTTTAACCGAAGTGATTCCAGTTTGCCCTGTTTAGAGATTTGGCAATTTATTATTGATACTAATAAAACCAGAATGAATCACGATGTAAGAAGCTTTATTTGGACTTATAAATCAGTTTAGAATCACGCTGAAGTTTAATCAATATCATAGGAGTTATGATGAAGAAGTTATCCCACTTTTAACCGAAGTGATTGCAGTTTGTCCTGTTTGGAGATTTGGCAATTTATTCTTGATACAAATAAAACTAGAATGAATCACGATGTAAGAAGATTGATTTGACTCATAAATCAGTTTAGAATCACCCTGAATTTGAATCAAGATCATAGGAGTTATGATGAAGAAGTTATCCCACTTTTAACCGAAGTGATTCCAGTTTGCCTTGTTTGGAGAGTTGGCAATTTCTTCTTGATACTAATAAAACCAGAACGAATCACAATGTAAGAAGCTTGATTTGGACTCATAAATAAATTTAGAATCACCCTGAAGTTGAATCAAGATCATAGGAGTTATGATGAAGAAGTTATCCCACTTTTAACCGAAGTGACTCCAATTTACCTTGTTTGGAGATTTGGCAATTTCTTCTTGATTCTAATCAAACCAGAATGAATCACGATGTAAGAATCTTGATTTGGACTCATAAATCAGTGCAGAATAGTCCTGAAGTTGAATCAATATCATTGGACTTAAGATGAAGAAGTTATTCAACTTTTAACCGAAGTGATTCCAGTTTACCCTGTTTGGAGATTTGACAATTTCTTCTTGATTCAAATCAAACCAGAATGAATCACGATGTAAGAAGCTTGATTTGGACTCATAAATCAGTGTAGAATCACCCCGAAGTTGAATCAAGATCATAGTGTTGAGATGAAGCAATAAGATGCAAGAGGAAATCAGTTGGTTTGGATTAAACAAAGATTCAAGATAACTTGGGAGTCAAGACTGTCCGTACAACCTAGGTCACCCAACGTGACTTGCAAGTAAAGGAAGTGTAAAGTTGAGCAAAATAATTCTGGAACACTTACCTTAGTTTGCCTGAAGAATAGAAAGGTTGGGGGAGCTAATTCACGTGATGAACTGAGGCAGAGTGGTCCATACAGCCATAGGGACAGGTCTCTTTCTCTCTGAAGACTCTGCCCAAGACAGGTCGCTTTCTCTCTGAAGACTCTGCCCAAGACAGTTGGACTCTTCCCCTATTGTTTATTCTTATTCCTGGATACCTCTTTGTTTATTATTTTCCTAAGATATTTGTCTCCATATTTATGTAATGGTTCCTGGAACCAAGACAAGTAACTTGAATAAACAATTCACTTCTTTATTCTCTGCCTCTCTCTCTCTCTCACACGAAATCCCCTCTCTCTCTTGCTGTTCTTCATGTTCTTGAGCAAGTTCATCATGTTTCCAGTCTAATCTCTCACATATTCTCTAAAAATCACATGGTATCAGAGCCTCAAAGCTCTTGAAACCTATTCTACTTCCGCAAAGCTCTCTATTCTACTCTGTTTCATACTCTCTGTTTCAGTTTCTCTTACCCAGAAACTTATAGCAAGAAAAAATTGAGAACACTAAAGCTGTGACCATTCCAGTAACTTTGAAGGGAGTTAATTACCTTCTATGGTCGAGATTGGTGAAAACTGCCCTTGGAGGAAGAGGTTTATGGAGTCATGTCTCAAGTGGAGAAGCTCCAAAACAAACTGTCCAAGGAGAAGATGGAAAGGAGATGGTGGTGATTGATGAAGGCAAATGGGTTCAGGAGGATCTCATGGTGCTGTCTCTCATCCAGAACTCTCTGGATCCAGCCATTTTGGAAGCTTATTCATACTGTGAAAGCTCCAAAGATTTGTGGGAAACTCTATACAAGGTGTATGGTAATGTATCAAACCTTACTCGAGTTTTTGAAGTAAAGAAAGCTATAAACTCCCTCAGTCAAGAAGACATGGATTTTACAGTCCATTTTGGGAAGTTTAGGTCACTGTGGGCAGAGCTGGAGATGCTTAGACCACATACCATAGAACCCTCAGTCTTGAATGAGAGGAGAGAGCAGGATAAGGTGTTTGGGTTGCTCCGCACTCTAAATCCAACCTACAATGATCTAATCAAGCACATACTGAGAGCAGACAAGCTACCAAGCCTTGAAGAAGTGTGTGCTCAGATTCAGAAGGAACAAGGATCTCTTGGCTTATTTGGAGGCAAGGGCGAGTTGGTTATGAGTAACCAAGCTGAAGGACCAGTAGCAAACAAAGGAGCTTACAAACCAGATGATAGGAGGGTCTTGACATGTGATCATTGTAAGAAGAAGGGCCACATGAAGGATAAGTGCTGGATACTTCACCCTCACTTGAAGCCAAACAAGTTCAGGAACCAGTACCAAGATGCTAGAGCCCACTTCTCAACTGAAGGAGCTGAACCAATGTGCTCTAACACTGGTATGGGAAAGGCCATGGCAACAACCTCCTCCTACTCCACTGCAATGTCGAATCATGATGAGAACATTAAGAGGTCTGACTTGGATGCTCTCATCAAGGCTTTAAAGGAGAACTCTGGTAACCTTAACACTCTTGGTATCTCTCTTAATGCTTCATACACTGCTGGTATTGCAATGAATGGAATAGGCAGTACTAGACCATTAGTTATAGACTCAGGTGCATCACACCATATGATTAGTGATTCAAACTTGATTACTAATATAAAACAAATTCTAGGAAATGTTATGATAGCTAATGGTGATAGAGTTCCTATAAAAGGTGTAGGTGATTTAAAACTGTTTGATAAGGTGTCTAAAGCCTTCTATATGCCAACCTTTGCTTCTAACCTCTTGTCTGTTAGAAAAGCCACTACTGATTTAAATTGTCATGTTACTTTCACCCCTAATGAAGTATATTTTCAGGATATTGAGACTAGTAAGTTGCTTGGCAAAGGTGGAACCTGAAAACTAAAGAGAAATCTGAGGTAATAAGAGTATTTGAGACGTTGAAAGAGATTAGAGAAGAGATTAAGAGAGACTTAGAGACTAAAGTTTAAGAGAAGACTAGAAATCCATTTCTGGATATGAAGAACACTAGAGAGAGTAAGAGAGACTCGAAATGTTTGCTTGTTTATTCATCTGAGTATAGGTTACAATATATAGGAAAGCATTAACCTTAGCCACAAACGGTCATAAAGGTTAAGGTAAACAAGAGGGAAACGTGGTTAGTCTAAGGGAGAGGCGCGCCTTGATTTGAATACTTGGCTGAGGAAGCTTGATGCCTTTGGCATCTTGACCAGATGCCTTCTCCTTTCCAGCTCGAGCCAGCCTGTCTTGGTCAAGCCTTATCCGCGAGCTTCTTCACTTCATTTACCGGGTAAGAGGCAAGTTAACTTCTCTTTAACCTTGCACCCATTTACCTTAGCTTCTCCCTTCCTTGTGACACACGTTCTTGCCTTGTACGGATAGGGAGTTGTACGGCCTAGGGCCATCCGTACACTTTTGCCCTATTTTTGCACAAGATCAGAATGTGTTTAAGTTGAGTTTAAACACACCTTGGTCGAGTTGTCCGTACAGTAGGCCGTACAGTCCGTACTGTCCGTACACTCGCCCTAGCTTTGCACTTCTTTCCTCTTGATCCCATTCCCTTGGTTTAAGCTTCTCAGCCTCTCTTCTTCCTTTACTCAGATCAACACTTGTGCTCCATTTCTTATTTGGTTCAACACTCCCCCTCAAGCTTGACCAAGGGGAACCGGTCAAGCTTGGATGTCATGAGATCTTCCTCATTAAAAACCTTGCCAAAGAAAACCCTCCTTAGGGATAAAACCTCAGCAAGGAAAAGAGTAAAGACCTCATGACAAGAGGATCTAGTTGCGCCTGGTAAGATCACTGAGTCCTAATCTGTGATGAATGGACTCAAGTGTCTTCTGTCTTGGAGCCTTAGTGAAAACATCTGCCAACTGATCTTCACTCCGTGTAAAACAAGGTAAGATCACTCCTTGGACTATCATTTGCCTCACCTTGTGGCAATCAACCTCAATGTGCTTGGTTCTCTCATGAAACACCGAGTTGGAGGCAATGTGGATTGCTGCTTGATTGTCACAATGCATGGTCATTGGTGTGGACTGATCTATCTCCAAGTGCTTCAGTATTCCCTTGATCCAAACTAGCTCATTAGTCAGCTTCAACATAGCCCTGTACTCAGCTTCAGCACTTGAGCATGATACCACCTTCTGCTTCTTGCTCTTCCAAGTAACCAAGTTCCCACCAATGAATGTGCAATAGCCAGTGGTTGACTTCCTATCTGCTCTATCTCCAGCCCAATCAGCATCACAGTATCCCACTACCTCAGTGCTCTTGTTACAACCCATCCACACTCCTTGTTCTGGTGAACCATTTAGATACATCAGGATCCTATTCACCATGCTCCAATGGTGCTCCTTTGGTCCTTGCATATGTTGGCTCACCTGATTCACAGCAAAGCATATGTCAGGACGTGTAATGGTTAAGTAGATCAACTTACCAACAAGCTTCCTATAGAGCTTGGCATCTTCAAATGGTTGGCTATCTTCAATCTCCCCCTCACGTGGAACCTTATACCCATCTTCCAGAGGTGTCTTCACTGTCTTTCCTCCAAGTTTACCTGCATCTTTCAAAAGATCAAGTGTATATTTCCTTTGAGAAAGAAACAATCCTTCCTTGGACCTACATATCTCAATTCCAAGGAAGTATTTCATTTCTCCCAAGTCTTTAATTTCAAAGACAGACTTTAAGAAGTCCTTAGTAGATTGAATTCCAACCTTGTCACTTCCTGTGATGATGATATCATCAACATACACAAGAAGGACTACAATACCTGATGGGGTGGATAAGGAGAAGAGAGTATGGTCGAGTTCTGACCTCTTGAAACCTCTTCCATTCAGAGTTGTGCTTAGTTTGGTGTACCAGGCTCTAGGTGATTGTTTGAGACCATAGATGGCTTTCTTCAGTCTTAGGACATTTCCCTCTTTGACCAAATGCTCAAGACCAGGAGGGGGAAGCATATAGACCTCATCTTCAAGTTCTCCTTGCAAGAAAGCATTCTTCACATCCATTTGCCAAAGACCCCATTCCAAGTTCACAGCAAGAGATAGCACTATTCTGATTGTATGGAGCTTGGCAACTGGAGCAAACGTGTCAATGTAGTCCTCTCCATAAGTTTGAGTGAACCCTCTGGCTACCAGTCTGGTCTTCTTCCTATCAATCTTCCCATTTGCAAGATACTTGATGGTGAATATCCATCTGCTAGAAACAGCCTTCTTCCCTTTTGGTAGTGCACTTTCATACCAAGTATCATTCTTGATCATTGCATCTGCTTCAGCACCAACTGATTCCCTCCATTCTTTGTCTTGCATAGCTTCTTCATAAGAGCTTGGTAACTTACTCTCATCCAGACTCGTCATGAAAGCACAATGGTCTTCAGGGTAATATACTAGTGTACAAGCAGCTTGAACAGGATGCTCCACTGCTTGTGCATTGTAGTATACCCTTGTATTCACCCAGTTGGATGGAGGGTTTCTTATCCTTGTACTCCTTCTTAAAGGTTGAGGTTGAGGTTGTTCTTCCTCAATCTCTCCTTCTTCTTCCTGGTTTGCACCTTCCTCATCTTCATTTCCTTGATCCACACCTTGATCATGTTGTGAGCCTGATGATTCTTCCTCATATTGCTCATGAGCATCAGGTTCATTTCCCCCCTCATGGTCGAGGTGGGGTTCCTGACCATCCATATCCACAGTAGGTGGACCTTGTTGTTGTTTACTTCCACCCTTGTGATCCTGAGATAAGTTAATCCCAAGACTCTCCAAGATAATCCTCAAGTTTGCAGCCTTATCTGATGTCAAATCCTTTAATTCTGCTTGGTTCTTTTCTTCATAGAACCCTCTTTCTTCTACAAACTTCACATCCCTTGATATAAACACCCTCCTGGTTACTGGATCATAACACTTGTATCCCTTCTGAGTTGGTGAGTAGCCAATGAACATCCCCTTGGTACTCTTTGCTTCCAACTTGTTCCTGAGTTCTCCTGGTTTGTGAACAAAGCAAAGACACCCAAAGACTCGAAGGTGATCTAAGGTTGGCCTATACTTGTTCAATACTTCAAATGGTGACTGATCATGAAGAACTCTGGTTGGGGTTCGGTTGATCAAGTAACAAGCAGTGGCAACAGCATCACTCCAGAATCTCTTGGGTACATTTGCTTGGAACATCATGGACCGAGCAACCTCCATAAGGTGTCTATTCTTCCTTTCTGCTACTCCATTCTGTTGTGGGGTGTAAGGGCAGCTTGTTT
Organism: Moricandia moricandioides; assembly: GCA_905132885.1. Lineage (NCBI taxonomy): Eukaryota > Viridiplantae > Streptophyta > Magnoliopsida > Brassicales > Brassicaceae > Moricandia > Moricandia moricandioides. The sequence continues at coordinate 29,474 of CAJHQQ010003858.1, read as the reverse complement.
GATGAAGAATGCCATGTTGAGATAGATGCAACTTGAATGCTTGACTTGTGTATTCTCCACCATTATCTGATCTAAAAACTTTCAGCTTAGCATTGAAATGGTTAGTCACATAAGTATGAAAGTTTCTAAATGCATCAAGCACCCTATCTTTAGATGGAATCAAGGTTATCCAGGTGTATTTCGATTTTTCATCTATGAATGTGACAAAGTACTTATGATTCTCTCTAGACAAGCAAGGGGCAGTCCAAACATCTGAATGTATTAGATCAAAGCAATTATCATAGATAGTAGTGGACTTATGGAAAACAGTCTTACAATGCTTGCCTAAAATACAAGCTTCACAATCATTATTTTCAAACACAACACCTGGAACCATTAAGTTTAAAGCTCTAACATGAGGGTGTCCTAGTCTAGCATGCCACAAAGCATTCTTATTTAAAGTAGAAGCAGAAGCAGAAGTAAAGGAACAATTATGATCAGGCAAAACATTAATCTCTTCAAGTAGATATAGGTCTCCTTTTGTAACTCCTTGCCCAATCACACGGTTGCTTTCAATATCCTGAAACTTAACATCATTAGGACTGAAGATAACTTTGCATTTGAGATCATTAGTGCATTTCTTAACAGATAACAAGTTTGAAGTAAACTCAGGCATATAAAAAGCTCTAGACTCCTTATGAAACAGTTTTAATTTACCTATACCTCTTATTGGAATCCTATCACCATTAGCAATCATAACATGTCCATGAGCAGGTTCTATTTCTTTAATAAGTCTAGTATCACTAATCATATGATGTGATGCACCTGAATCAACTATCAATGGTTTAGACATGCTACAAGCACTAAGAGATAGACCAGCATTCCTAGAATGAGTATAAGCGTCAGTTTGATCACAAAGGCTAGTAACTTTAGATGCACCAAATGAATACCCCCTGAGGTTACCAAAGATGTTACCATTGTCCTTGAGCATTTTGATGAGAGCATCCATCTCTGATCTGCGGATGAACTCATGCTCATTTGGGCGGTTGGTTGGTTGAGCTGCATAGGTCACCAATGCCTTGTTCTCACCACCTTCTCTTCCTTCAGTCTCTGATGCCCGGTTTAATGTTCCTGCTCCACTTATCAGCTGCTGATCACTTCCTCCATTGCTCACATTTGCCCTTGCATCTCTATCCTTCATGAACTTGTTTGGCTTGAGATGTGGATGGAGGATCCAGCACTGATGCTTCTTGTGACCTTGTCTCTTGCAATGGTCACAGTTTCCATTGAATCTTCTTTCTTCATACTTGTTCACCCTGTTGGCTTGAGGCACTTCAGCTTGATTAGCCAAGGTAAGCTCCCCCTTTCCTCCAAATAGCCCCAATGATCCTTGTTCCTTCTGGATTTGTGCGCAGACTTCTTCTAGAGTGGGTAACTTCTCAGCTCGCAGGATGTGCTTTACCAAGTCATTGTAGGTAGAGTTCAGAGTGAGCAGCAAGCCAAAGACCTTGTCTTGTTCCCGCCTTTCATTGAGCTCATCTGGATCGGTTGTGCTTGGCCTCAACATCTCAAGCTCTGACCACAAAGCTCTAAACTTCCCAAGATGCTTTGTGAACTCCATATCTTCTTGTGCCAAGTTGTTTATGGCTCGCTTAATCTCAAACACACGAGTAAGGTTTGAGATGTTTCCATATACCTTCTGGAGAGTATCCCACAGGTCCTTTGCCTTCTCACAGTAGCTGTATGCCTCTAAGATTGATGGATCTAGAGAGCTTTGAAGGATGGACATCACCAGGTTATCTTCCTGGATCCATTTCACTTCATCACACACAACAATCTCCTTGTCGCCTTCATGAGTAATGAGTTTTGGAGCTTCATCTTCAAGGATGTGGTTCCACAAACCCTTACTCCCCACTGCTGTCTTCACCACACGAGACCATAGGAGGTAGTTTCCCCCCTTTAGAATCACTGGAATCACCGTAGTCTTAGTACCCTCCATCTTGAGGCTTCCCGGATGAAAAAGATGTTCTTGAGTGTTCTTGAGCAAGAAATGAAATCAAACCCCAGATTCAAGCGAACCTGGCTCTGATACCATGAAAACTAAAGAGAAATCTGAGGTAATAAGAGTATTTGAGACGTTGAAAGAGATTAGAGAAGAGATTGAGAGAGACTTAGAGACTAAAGTTTAAGAGAAGACTAGAAATCCATTTCTGGATATGAAGAACACTAGAGAGAGTAAGAGAGACTCGAAATGTTTGCTTGTTTATTCATCTGAGTATAGGTTACAATATATAGGAAAGCATTAACCTTAGCCACAAACGGTCATAAAGGTTAAGGTAAACAAGAGGGAAACGTGGTTAGTCTAAGGGAGAGGCGCGCCTTGATTTGAATACTTGGCTGAGGAAGCTTGATGCCTTTGGCATCTTGACCAGATGCCTTCTCCTTTCCAGCTCGAGCCAGCCTGTCTTGGTCAAGCCTTATCCGCGAGCTTCTTCACTTCATTTACCGGGTAAGAGGCAAGTTAACTTCTCTTTAACCTTGCACCCATTTACCTTAGCTTCTCCCTTCCTTGTGACACACGTTCTTGCCTTGTACGGATAGGGAGTTGTACGGCCTAGGGCCATCCGTACACTTTTGCCCTATTTTTGCACAAGATCAGAATGTGTTTAAGTTGAGTTTAAACACACCTTGGTCGAGATGTCCGTACAGTAGGCCGTACAGTCCGTACTGTCCGTACACTCGCCCTAGCTTTGCACTTCTTTCCTCTTGATCCCATTCCCTTGGTTTAAGCTTCTTAGCCTCTCTTCTTCCTTTACTCAGATCAACACTTGTGCTCCATTTCTTATTTGGTTCAACAGAACCAAGGGAGACTTGTACTTGCTTGAGGACACACTGCTAGCTTCTGATTTATCATGTGCTTTAAACTCTGTTTCTGATTTACCTAAAGATGTAATATGGCATGCTAGATTAGGACACCCTCATTCTCGCGCCTTGAACATCATGTTGCCTAGTGTTTCTTTTAAAAGTGATTGTGAAGCTTGTATTCTAGGAAAACATTGTAGGTCTGTGTTTCCTAAATCAATGACTATCTATGATAATTGCTTTGATCTTATTCATTCTGATGTTTGGAAAGCCCTTTGTGCATCTAGAGAACAACATAAGTACTTTGTGACTTTTTTAGATGAAAAATCTAAGTACACATGGTTAACCTTGTTGAAATCTAAGGATAGGGTGTTAGAAGCATTTAAAAATTTTCAAAGCTATATTGCTAACCACTTTCATGCCAAGATCAAAATATTTAGATCAGATAATGGAGGAGAATACACAAGCACAATCTTCAAGCAATACCTTGCAGCACAAGGCATCATCCATCAAACTAGTTGTCCCTACACACCTCAACAAAATGGTGTGGCTGAGAGGAAAAATCGACATCTCAGGGAGGTGGCTAGAAGCATTATGTTCCATATGAATGTTCCTAAACATTTTTGGGGTGATGCAGTTGTGACTGCCTCGTACTTAATCAACAGGATTCCTACAAAAGTGCTCAGTGATATATCACCTTATGAGGTACTCAACAAATCCAAACCATCTATAGACCATTTGCGGGTGTTTGGGTGTGTGTGTTTTGTTTTGATTCCAGGTGAACTGAGGAACAAGCTAGAGGCTAAAAGCACAAAGGCCATGTTCATTGGATACTCTCCAACTCAAAAAGGCTACAAGTGCTATGTACCAGAGACAAGAAAGGTTCTGATCTCCAGGGATGTTAAGTTTGTGGAGTCTAGAGGTCACTATGATGAGACGAGTTGGGATGATCTCAAGGACCTCTCTCAGTCTTCCTCAAATAGAGCCAACAACTTGAGAGTAATTTTAGAGAATCTTGGCATCCACTTACCAACAGAACCTGAGGGAATCAAGAAGACACCAGTTCATGATACTACTGAAGATGAGGAAAATATTGAAGTCACTCATCCTGATCATGAGGGGGGCAATGAAACAACTCAGCCTGAGGAACAGGCGCAGCAATCTGAAGACTCAGTAGCTCATGATCAAGATGAGATGCCATCAGCTACTGAAGTTCAACCACAAGATGAAACCCAATTAGATGAGGAGAAAGAATCTGATCAGATACAACCTTTGAGAAGGAGTACAAGGATCAAGAGACCAGCATCAAATTGGATCAACACAAGAGTGTACTTCAATGCAAAAGCAGTAGCTCATCCAATTAGTGCAGTTTGTTCTCTAGCTCAGTATCCAGAAGAACATCAAGCTTTCATTATGGAGTTGGACAAGGAATATGTCCCAAGATCTTATGAAGAAGCAATGGAGGATGAAGAATGGAAAAACTCAGTTGGAGATGAGATCAATGCTATGATCAAGAATGATACTTGGTATGAAGCTGAGCTCCCCAAAGGCAAGAAAGCAGTGACAAGTCGCCTACTCTTCACAATCAAGTACCTAGCAAATGGAAAACCAGGAAGAAAAAAGACAAGACTAGTTGCAAGAGGCTTTACTCAGGTCTATGGAGAAGATTACCTTGATACATTTGCACCAGTAGCCAAGCTTCACACGATAAGGATTGTGATCTCATTGGCAATCAACTTGGAATGGGACTTATGGCAAATGGATGTCAAGAATGCTTTCCTACAAGGTGAATTAGAAGATGAGGTATACATGCGACCACCACCTGGTCTAGAAGGCATGGTAAAACCAGGAAATGTATTAAGGTTAAAGAAGGCTATCTATGGCTTGAAGCAATCTCCAAGAGCCTGGTACCATAAGTTAAGCTCAACTCTAAATGGAAGAGGATTTTTCAAATCAGAGGCTGATCACACTCTCTTCACACTGACCAGCAAGCAAGGGATTATTGTCATTCTCATTTATGTAGATGACATTATCATCACTGGTAGTGACAAGGAAGGTATCCTCTCAACTAAGACTTTTCTTAAATCTACATTTGACATAGAGGATTTGGGAGACTTGAAGTACTTCCTAGGGATTGAAATATGCCGCTCTAAAGAGGGGCTCTTTCTATCCCAAAGGAAGTACACACTTGATCTTTTAAATGAGGCAGGAAACCTTGGAGGGATACAGGCCAAGACACCATTGGAAGAAGGCTACAAGGTACTGCGTGAGGGGGAGTATGAAGATACTCCATTTGAAGATGTTACAAAGTATAGGAGGATGGTGGGCAAGCTCATATACCTAACCATTATTCGACCAGATGTGTGCTTTGCTGTGAACCAAGTCAGTCAACATATGCAAACACCAAAAGTTCATCACTGGAATATGGTGGAAGGGATCTTGAGATACTTGAGAGAAGCTCCTGGTCAAGGTGTGTGGATGGCTTGCAATGGAAGCACAGAGATCGTGGGGTACTGTGATGCAGATTGGGCTGGTGATAGAGTGGACAGGAGGTCTACAACAGGATATTGTACCTTTATTGGAGGCAACTTAGTCACTTGGAAGAGCAAGAAGCAGAAGATAGTATCATGCTCAAGTGCTGAAGCAGAATATAGAGCAATGAGAAAGCTCACTAGTGAACTTACCTGGATCAGGAACCTGCTAAGAGACTTGGGGATTGAGACTACAACTCCCATCACCATGCACTGTGACAACCAGGCTGCCATTCATATAGCATCCAACAGTGTATTCCATGAGAGGACTAAACACATTGAGGTGGATTGCCATAAGGTTAGACAAGCTGTGGAGCAGCAACTTATACTGCCATGCTACACTAGAAGTGAAGATCAGTTGGCCGACATCTTCACCAAAGCAGCAAGCACAAAGGTCTGTGAGTTCATTCATTCAAAGCTTGGACTCATGGATATCCCATCTCACTGATCCTCTTAGCCATGAGGTGTTCTACTCTTTTTCCTTTGCTTAGTTTTCTCCCAAGTGGTTTTTCTAAGCTAAAGGTTTTAATGAGGGAATGCTTCATGGTTTCCAAGCTTGACCAGTCCCTATGGTCAAGCTTGAGGGGAGTGTTGAGATGAAGCAATAAGATGCAAGAGGAAATCAGTTGGTTTGGATTAAACAAAGATTCAAGATAACTTGGGAGTCAAGACTGTCCGTACAACCTAGGTCACCCAACGTGACTTGCAAGTAAAGGAAGTGTAAAGTTGAGAAAAATAATTCTGGAACACTTACCTTAGTTTGCCTGAAGAATAGAAAGGTTGGGGGAGCTAATTCACGTGATGAACTGAGGCAGAGTGGTCCATACAGCCATAGGGACAGGTCTCTTTCTCTCTGAAGACTCTGCCCAAGACAGTTGGACTCTTCCCCTATTGTTTATTCTTATTCCTGGATACCTCTTTGTTTATTATTTTCCTAAGATATTTGTCTCCCTATTTATGTAATGGTTCCTGGAATCATGACAAGTAAGTTGAATAAACAATTCACTTCTCTATTCTCTGCCTCTCTCTCTCTCTCACACGAAATCCCCTCTCTCTCTTTCTGTTCTTCATGTTCTTGAGCAAGTTCATCATGTTTCCAGTCTAATCTCTCATATATTCTCTAAAAATCACACATAGGAGTTATGATAAAGAAGTTATCCCACTTTTAACCGAAGTGATTCCAGTTTACCCTGTTTGGAGAGTTGGTAATTTCTTCTTGGTTCTAATCAAACCACATTGAATCAAGATGTAAGAATCTTGATTTGGACTCATAAATCAGAGCAGAATCATCCTGAAGTTGAATCAATATCATTGGACTTATGATGAAGAAGTTATTCAACTTTTAACCGAAGTGATTCCAGTTTACCCTGTTTGAAGATTTGGCAATTTTTTCTTGATTCAAATCAAACCAGAATGAATCAAGATGTAAGAAGCTTGATTTGGACTCATAAATCAGTGTATAATCACCCTAAAGTTGAATCTAGATCACATGAGTTATGATGAAGAAGTTATCCCACTTTTAACCGAAGTGATTCCAGTTTACCATGTTTGGAGAGTTGACAATTTCTTCTTGATTATAATCAAACCATAATGAATCAAGATGTAAGGACCTTGATTTGGACTCATAAATCAGTGTAGAATCACCCTGAACTTGAATCAAGATCATAGGAGTTATGATGAAGAAGTTATCCTACTTTTAACCGAAGTGATTCCAGTTTGCTTTGTTTGGAGAGTTGGCAATTTCTTCTTGATACTTATAAAACCAGAACGAATCACGATGTAAGAAGCTTTATTTGGACTCATAAATAAGTTTACCTTGTTTGGCGATTTAGCAATTTCTTATTGATTCTAATCGAACCATAATGAATCAAGATGTAAGAAGCTTGATTTGGACTCCTCAATCAGTGCAGAATCATCCTGAAGTTGAATCAATATCATTGGACTTATGATGAAGAAGTTATTCCACTTTTAACCGAAGTGATTCCAGTTTATCATGTTTGGAGATTTGGCAATTTCTTCTTGATTCAAATCAAAACAGAATGAATCAAGATGTAAGAATCTTTATTTGGACTCATAAATCATAGGATAATCACCCTGAAGTTGAATCAATATCATAGGAGTTATGATGAAGAAGTTATTCCACTTTTAACCGAAGTGATTCCAGTTTACCCTGTTTGGAGATTTGGCAATTTATTCTTGATACTAATAAAACCAGAATGAATCACGATGTAAGAAGCTTGATTTGGACTCGTAAATCAGTGTAGAATCACCCTGAAGTTGAATCAAGATCATAGGAGTTATGATGAAGAAGTTATCCCACTTTTAACCAAAGTGATTCCAGTTTGCCCTTTTTGGAGAGTTGGCAATTTCTTCTTGATACTAATAAAACAGAACGAATCACGATGTAAGAATCTTGATTTGGACTCCTAAATCAGTGCAGAATCATCCTGAAGTTGAATCAATATCATTGGACTTATGATGAAGAAGTTATTCCACTTTTAACCGAAGTGATTCCAGTTTACCTTGTTTGGAGATTTGGCAATTTCTTCTTGATTCAAATCAAAACAGAATGAATCAAGATGTAAGAATCTTTATTTCGACTCATAAATCAGAGAATAATCACCCTGAAGTTGTATCAATATCATAGGAGTTATGATGAAGATGTTATTCCACTTTTAACCGAAGTGATTCCAGTTTACCCTGTTTGGAGATTTGGAAATTTATTCTTGATACTAATAAAACCAGAATGAATCACGATGTAATAAGATTGATTTGGACTCATAAATCAGTGTAGAATCACCATGAAGTTGAATCAAGATCATAGGAGTTATGATGAAGAAGTTATCCCACTTTTAACCGAATTGATTCCAGTTTGCCCTGTTTGGAGAGTTGGCAATTTCTTCTTGATAATAATAAAACCAGAACAAATCACGATGTAAGAAGCTTGATTTGGACTCATAAATAAGTTTAGAATCACCCTGAAGTTGAATCAAGATCATAGGAGTTATGATAAAGAAGTTATCCCACTTTTAACCGAAGTGACTCCAATTTACCTTGTTTGGAGATTTGGCACTTTCTTCTTGATTCTAATCAAACCAGAATGAATCAAGATGTAAGAATATTGATTTGGACTCATAAATCAGTGCAGAATCATCCTGAAGTTGAATCAATATTATTGGAATGATGATCAAGAAGTTATTCCACTTTTAACTGAAGTGATTCCAGTTTGCCCTGTTTGGAGATTTGGAAATTTCTTCTTGATACTAATAAAACCAGAATGAATCACGATGTAAGAAGCTTGATTTGGACTCATAAATCAGTGTAGAATCACCAAGAAATTGAATCAATATCATAGGAGTTATGATGAAGAAGTTATCCCACTTTTAACCGAAGTGATTCCTGTTTACCCTGTTTGGAGATTTGGTCATTTCTTCTTGATAATAATAAAACCAGAATGAATCACGATGTAAGAAGCTTGATTTGGACTCATAAATCAGTGTAGAATCACCCTAAAGTTGAATCAAGATCATAGGAGTTATGATGAAGAAGTTATCCCACTTTTAACCGAAGTGATTCCAGTTTGCCCTGTTTATAGAGTTGGCAATTTCTTCTTGATTCTAATCAAACCAGAATGAATCAAGATGTAAGAAGCTTGATTTGGACTCATAAATCAGTGCAGAATCATCCTGAATTTGAATCAATATCATTGGACTTATGATGAAGAAGTTATTCCACTTTTAACCGAAGTGATTCCAGTTTACCATGTTTGGAGAGTTGACAATTTCTTCTTGGTTCTAATCAAACCATAATGAATCAAAATGTTAGAACCTTGATTTGGACTCATAAATCAGTGGATAATCACCCTGAATTTGAATCAATATCATAGGAGTTATGATGAAGAAGTTATCCCACTTTTAACCCAAGTGAATTCAGTTTACCCTTTTTGGAGATTTGGTAATTTCTTCTTGATACTAATAAAACCAAATGAATCACGATATAAGAAGCTTGATTTGGACTCATAAATCTGTGTAGAATCACCCTGAAGTTGAATCAAGATCATAGGAGTTATGATGAAGAAGTTATTCCACTTTTAACTGAAGTGATTCCATTTTGTCCTGTTTGGAGATTTGGTAATTTCTTCTTGATACTAATAAAACCAAAATGAATCATGATGTAAGATGCTTGATTTGGACTCATAAATCAGTGTAGAATCACCCTGAAGTTGATTCAAGATCATAGGAGTTATGATGAAGAAGTTATTCCACTTTTAACTGAAGTGATTCCAGTTTACCCTGTTTGGAGATATGGCAATTTCTGTTTGAATGTGAATCATGAAGACCAACCATGGAGAATAGCCAACTGGTGGAATCCATACAAGCTTGTCATTCACGCAGAGCTCTACTGTAAGATGGCTGACCCAAAAGAGGCAGACTAACGGTGACCCAAGATGGCAGTATTATATTCACGCTGACCAAAAGAGGCAAACCTGCAGCACCTCTGAAAGACAGCTTAGATAGAGAAACCAAGAAGGAAATATCAAAGTGGTGGTTGAAGTGATTCACAAAGAGAGGAGGTCCAGAGATGTGCACAAGTGTTCTCATTGTGCAAGATAGGCTTTCATATTCATATCCAGCCTATCTTGACGAGGAGTGTTGAAATGAGAACACCAAGAAGAGCTGAACCAAGTGGCAGGAGGAGATGCTCTTCATATGGTGCAAAGGATGGCTTGGGTGACACAAGCTACTAACTAAACTCCAAACATAACAAGGAAGAGCACAATAGTGAATGTGTGGAGTAAAGCGCCTATTATGAATATGAGGAGAGCTTTGGGGCAGCAAAGCTATCATGACTATATGGAGCTGAGTGAGAATGAAAATGGAGACCTTCGGGGATCCATTTGAGTGTGGCAATCACTCATGCTCCAGAGAAGAATAAGAATGCATAAGGTGCATGAGAAGATTTCAGTGTAGCCCAATAAGGTTGTATACACAAGTTGTCCAAGAAGAAGAGTCCAATAGCATGTTGAACCAAGAAGAAGACCAGCCCACCTATCAGATTAAAGAAGAACCAGCAGCCCAATATGCTTATGGAGAAGTGAAGCCCAATCTTTATAAGGAATGGAAGTCCATGAAGCATGAAGAGAGGCCATGAGAAGAACAGGCCCAGTACTGATCCAATAAGGAGAAGTAGCTAAGCAAGCAAGCTGGTGACAAGCAGCTGTAGAAAAGTCAACAATAGCTGCTTGCTATTATACATCAACAAAGAAGTCAAAACTTGCTGCTAGATATTTCTGATGAAACAAGAGGTGGCCTTGGTTTCTTCAGCTGGTTTTAGCTCCTGGTTTTAGTGTCCTGATGTATAACTGACGTGCATTAGCTTTATGATGAAGTCTTGTACTTTGTATAAATATGTATGTGTTGTTATCAATGAAAGCTAAGAAAGCCATTGAGCTTCTTCCCCCTTATGCTCATGTACTTCACCAGAAATGTTTGGGGTTACTTATTCTTAAATTTCAACAATTTCTTCTTGATTCAAATCAAAACAGAATGAATCAAGATGTAAGAATCTTTATTTTGACTTATAAATCAGAGGATAATCACCCTGAAGTTGAATCAATATCATAGGAGTTATGATGAAGATGTTATTCCACTTTTATCTGAAGTGATTCCAGTTTATCCTGTTTGGAGATTTGGAAATTTATTCTTGATACTAATAAAACCAGAATGAATCACGATGTAATAAGATTGATTTGGACTCATAAATCAGTGTAGAATCACCCTGAAGTTGAATCAAGATCATAGGAGTTATGATGAAGAAGTTATCCCACTTTTAACCGAATTGATTCCAGTTTACCCTGTTTGGAGAGTTGGCAATTTCTTCTTGATAATAATAAAACCAGAACAAATCACGATGTAAGAAGCTTGATTTGGACTCATAAATAAGTTTAGAATCACCCTGAAGTTGAATCAAGATCATAGGAGTTATGATGAAGAAGTTATCCCACTTTTAACCGAAGTGACTCCAGTTTACCTTGTTTGGAGATTTGGCACTTTCTTCTTGATTCTAATCAATCCAGAATGAATCAAGATGTAAGAATATTGATTTGGACTCATAAATCAGTGCAGAATCATCCTGAAGTTGAATCAATATCATTGGACTTATGATGAAGAAGTTATTCCACTTTTAACTGAAGTGACTCCAGTTTGTCCTGTTTGGAGATTTGGTAATTTCTTCTTGATACTAATAAAACCAGAATGAATCAAGATGTAAGAATCTTCATTTGGACTCATAAATCAGTGTAGGATCACCCTGAAGTTGAATCAAGATCATAGGAGTAATGATGAAGAAGTTATTCCACTTTTAACCGAAGTGATTCCAGTTTACCCTGTTTGGAGATTTGGCAATTTCTTCTTGATTCAAATTAAACCAGAATGAATCAAGATGTAAGAAGCTTGATTTGGACTCATAAATCAGTGTATAATCATCCTGAAGTTGAATCAATATCATTGGAGTTATGATGAAGAAGTTATCGCACTTTTAACCGAAGTGATTCCAGTTTGTCCTGTTTGGAGATTTGGCAATTTATTCTTGATTCTAATCAAACCATAATGAATCAAGATGTAAGAACCTTGATTTGGACTCATAAATCAGTGTAGAATCACCCTGAAGTTCAATCAAGATCATAGGAGTTATGATGAAGAAGTTATCCCACTTTTAACCGAAGTGATTCCAGTTTACCATGTTTGGAGAGTTGGCAATTTCTTCTTGATTCTAATCAAACCATAATGAATCAAGATGTAAGAACCTTGATTTGGACTCATAAATCAGTTGATAATCACCCTGAATTTGAATCAATATCATAGGAGTTATGATGAAGAAGTTATCCCACTTTTAACCGAAGTGAATCCAGTTTACCCTTTTTGGAGATTTGGCAATTTATTCTTGATACTAATAAAACAGAACGAATCACGATGTAAGAATCTTGATTTGGACACATAAATAAGTTTAGAATCACCCTGAAGTTGAATCAATATCATAGGAGTTATGATGAAGAAGTTATCCCACTTTTAACCGAAGTGAATCCAGTTTACCCTTTTTGGAGATTTGGCAATTTATTCTTGATACTAATAAAACAGAACAAATCACGATGTAAGAAGCTTGATTTGGACTCGTAAATCAGTGTAGAATCACCCTGAAGTTGAATCAAGATCATAGGAGTTATGATGAAGAAGTTATCCCACTTTTAACCGAAGTGATTCCAGTTTGCCCTTTTTGGAGAGTTGGCAATTTCTTCTTGATACTAATAAAACAGAACGAATCACGATGTAAGAAGCTTGATTTGGACACATAAATAAGTTTAGAATCACCTTGAAGTTGAATCAAGATCATAGGAGTTATGATGAAGAAGTTATCCCACTTTTAACCGAAGTGACTCGAGTTTACCTTGTTTGGTGATTTAGCAATTTCTTCTTGATTCTAATCAAACCAGAATGAATCAAAATGTAAGAATCTTGATTTGGACTCCTAAATCAGTGTAGAATCACCCTGAAGTTGAATTAAGATCATAGGAGTTATGAGGGTGGACCAGTTATTTCCCCACGAAAACTATCATATAGCATCAAATCCCCACCAAACTATGACCTAATGTCAAATCTCCATGTTTTTCAATTTATGAACTTATTTCTCCATGAATTAACAATTTCGAATGTATTTCTCCCCGAACCGAGACTTCGAAACTTAATTATCCATAGACCATGGTTTTAATTGGTTTATTATTAACTAAAAAGTTTAAACCGGCTAAACCAAACCAAAATTCATTTTAAACAATTTTTATTAGAGAATATGTTTTTCTTCTTGTTGAAATTCTAAAATGTAGATTTTTTTTAATTCAAAAAAGCTTTCCTATTTTCTAAAAACTATTTGCGTTTTAAAAAAATTAAAATAAAAATTACATCAAGATTTTATTTTTACAAAATTTAATAAAATTACAAGGAACAAAATTTGAAAGTAAAAGTATATGTCAAAATCTAGGTTTTGTTGAATTTTGACGTAAATCAATTTTTTTAACAAAATTAGATTTTTTGACTTATATTTTTATCAAAATTTTATTTCTTTTCTTTCAAATTTCCAAAAACACAAATTTAACAAGGTTATTTGTTCATTGTGATTTTATTAAACTTTATAAATTTAAATTTTGATGTAATTTTTTTTCTTTTAAATTTCAGAAAATACAAAAATATAAACCTGAAATTTCTTTGAAGTTAAAAAAACTATATTTTGAAATTTAAACAAGAAGGAAAACTATATTCTTTAATAAAAATTGTTTTAAATGATTTTTTTTTTGGTTTAGCGAGTTTAAACTATTTGGTTAATAATAAACCAATTAAAACCATGGTTTATGGTTAATTAAGTTTCGAAGTATCAGTTCGGGGAGAAATACATTCGAAATTGTTAATTCGTGGAGAAATAAGTTCATAACTCTCAAAACATGGAGATTTGACACTAGGTCATAGTTTGGTGGAGATCTGATGCTATATGATAGTTCTTGTGGGGAAATAGCTCGTCGACCCGAGTTATGATGAAGAAGTTATTCCACTTTTAACCGAAGTGATTCCAGTTTACCCTGTTTGGAGATTTGGCAATTTCTTCTTGATTCAAATCAAAACAGAATGAATCAAGATGTAAGAAGCTTGATTTGGACTCATAAATCAGTGTAGAATCACCCTGAAGTTGAATCAAGACCATAGGAGTTATGATGAAGATGTTATCCCACTTTTAGCCGAAGTGATTCCCGTTTACCCTGTTTGGAGAGTTGGCAATTTCTTCTTGATACTAATAAAACCAGAATGAATAAAGATGTAAGAAGCTTTATTTGGACTCATAAATCAGTGTAGAATCACCATGAAGTTGAATCAAGATCATAGGAGTTATGATGAAGAAGTTATCCCACTTTTAACCGAATTGATTCCAGTTTGCCCTGTTTGGAGAGTTGGCAATTTCTTCTTGATAATAATAAAACCAGAACAAATCACGATGTAAGAAGCTTGATTTGGACTCATAAATAAGTTTAGAATCACCCTGAAGTTGAATCAAGATCATAGGAGTTATGATGAAGAAGTTATCCCACTTTTAACCGAAGTGACTCCAATTTACCTTGTTTGGAGATTTGGCACTTTCTTCTTGATTCTAATCAAACCAGAATGAATCAAGATGTAAGAATATTGATTTGGACTCATAAATAAGTGCAGAATCATAACTCCTTCATCATAACTCCTATGATAACTTCTTTATCATAACTCCTATGATATTGATTCAAGTTCAGGGTGATTTACACTAATTTATGAGTACATATCAAACTTCTTACATCGTGATTCATTCTGGTTTGATTTGAATCAAGAAGAAATTGCCAAATCTCCAAACAGGGTAAACTGGAATCACTTCGGTTAAAAGTGGGATAACTTCTTCATCATAACTCCTATGATCTTGATTAAACTTCAGGGTGATTATAAACTGATTAATGAGTCCAAATCAAGCTTCTTACATCGTGATTCATTCTGGTTTTATTAGTATCAAGAAGAAATTGTCAAATCTCCAAATAGGATAAACTGGATTCATTTCGGTTAAAAGTGGGATAACTTCTTCATCATAACTACTATGATATTGATTCAACTTCAGGGTGATTATCCACTGATTTATGAGTCCAAATCAAGATTCTTACATCTTGATTCATTATGCTTTGATTAGAATCAAGAAGAAATTGCCAACTCTCCAAACAGGGCAAACAGGAATCACTTCGGTTAAAAGTGGGATAACTTCTTCATCATAACTCCTATGATCTTGATTCAACTTCAGGGTGATTCTACACTGATTTATGAGTCCAAATCAAGCTTCTTACATCTTGATTCATTCTGGTTTGATTAGAATCAAGAAGAAATTGCCAAATCTCCAAACAGGGTAAACTGGATTTACTTCGGTTAAAAGTGGGATAACTTCTTCATCATAACTCCTATGATATTGATTCAACTTCAGGGTGATTATCCACTGATATATGAGTCCAAATCAAGATTCTTACATCTTGATTCATTATGGTTTGATTAGAATCAAGAAGAAATTGCAAACTCTCCAAACAGGAAAAACTGGAATCACTTCAGTTAAAAGTGGGATAACTTCTTCATTATAACTCCTATGATCTTGATTCAACTTCAGGGTGATTCTACACGGATTTATGAGTCCAAATCAAGCTTCTTACATCGTGATTCATTCTGGTTTTATTAGTATCAAGAATAAATTGGCAAATCTCCAAACAGGGTAAACTGGAATCACTTCGATTAAAAGTGGGATAACTTCTTCATCATAACTCCCTTGATCTTGATTCAACTTTAGGGTGATTCTACACTGATTAATGATTCCAAATCAAGCTTCTTACATTTTTTCATTATGGTGAACTGAGGAACAAGATTCTACACTGATCTTGATTCTACACTGATTAATGATTCTACACTGATTAATGATTCCAAATCAAGATTCTACACTGATCTTGATTTATTTTGGTTTGATTAAAATCAAGAAGAAATTGCCAACTCTCCAAATAGGGCAAACTAGAATCACTTCGGTTAAAAGTGGGATAACTTCTTCATCATAACTCCTATGATCTTGATTCAAATTCAGGGTGATTTACACTAATTTATGAGTACAAATCAAGCTTCTTACATAGTGATTCATTATGGTTTGATTAGAATCAAGAAGAAATTGCCAACTCTCCAAACATGGCAAACTGGAATCACTTCGGTTAAAAGTGGGATAATTTCTTCATCATAACTCCTATGATATTGATTCAACTTCAGGGTGATTCTACACTGATTTATGAGTCCAAATAAAGCTTCTTACATCTTTATTCATTCTGGTTTTATTAGTATCAAGAAGAAATTGCCAACTCTCCAAACAGGGTAAACGGGAATCACTTCGGCTAAAAGTGGGATAACGTCTTCATCATAACTCCTATGGTCTTGATTCAACTTCAGGGTGATTCTACACTGATTTATGAGTCCAAATCAAGCTTCTTACATCGTGATTCATTCTGGTTTTATTAGTATCAAGAAGAAATTGCCAAATCTCCAAACAGGGTAAACTGGATTCACTTCGGTTAAAAGTGGGATAACTTCTTCCTCATAACTCCTATGATATTGATTCAACTTCAGGGTGATTTACACTAATTTATGAGTACAAATCAAGCTTCTTACTGTTAGAATGAGAGATTATGATGTGTAGAATGAAGAACAGTGAAGTATTTGTTGAAGAATGATGAAGAACAGATGAAGAATGATGAAGAACAGGTAGAGAGAGAGTATGGACGAGTTTGAGAGAGAGAGAGAGTTAATCAGAATGGGAGACTTATTCTCCTTAATTCAATTCATCTGGTTGCATACAGATTATATAGAGGCATTAGACAATGACATAAATAATAAACATAAGGGAAAACAATATAATAAGGCTCTCTGATCCAGTGAAAGTGACAGGACACCAACAGCTCTCTTCTTAAGCTTAACATGTGACTTTCTTCAATATTTGAATTTGCATCCAGCCAAACTCACTCCCAACAGCCTCATTGGTCTCTGAGGATACTCTGGACGAGTTCACATCAGTTCCTTGCCTCTCAAGGAAAGTTAGGGCATAGTTGGTTACTTCTTATCCAAGACTGTACGGAATGTCTTCTCTCTCAAGTAACCGCAGCATCTGATCTTCTCTTTGTCTTCTCTTGTCAATGCATATTCTTATCTTTGGTTCTTCATCTCAATACTCCCCCTCAAGCTTGATCCTAGGAACTGATCAGGCTTGGAAACATGAAGAACCTCCCTCAATAAAACCTTAGTGTGAAAAACCCAGTGGGACAAAAGCACACTAAGGAAAAAGAGTAGAGGTCTCCATGCTAGGAGAGTCAGTGAGATGTGAGGTCTATGAGTCTCAACTTAGAATGGATGAACTCACAGACTTTACTGCTTGCTGCCTTGGTGAAAATGTCAGCAAGCTGGTCTTCACTTCTTGTGTAACAAGGTAGGATGATTTGCTTCTCCACAGCTTGTCTAACTTTGTGTCAGTCTACTTCAATATGCTTGGTTCTTTCATGGAAGACTGAGTTGCTGGCAATATGAATGGCAGCCTGATTATCACAGTGCATCGTGATAGGTGATGTAGTCTCAATGCCCAAGTCTCCAAGCAATCCCTTTATCCAAATCAACTCATTGGTAAGCTTCCTCATGGCTCTATACTCAGCTTCAGCACTAGAGCATGACACAACCTTCTGCTTCTTGCTCTTCCAAGTTACCAAGTTGCCTCCAATGAACGTGCAATAACCAGTAGTTGATCTCCTATCAACTCTGTCTCCTGCCCAATCAGCATCACAATAGCCTACAATCTCTGTGCTTCCATTGCAAGCCATCCATACACCCTGACCGGGAGCCTCTCTCAGATATCTCATGATTCTTTCCACCATGTTCCAATGATGAACCTTAGGCCCTTGCATGTGTTGACTTACTTGGTTCACTGCGAAGCAGATATTTGGCCTTGTAATGGTTAGATAAATGAGTTTCCCAACCATTCTCCTATACTGCTTCACATCACCATAAGATTTGTCCTCAAACTCCCCCTCTCTAAGTACTTTGTAGCCTTCTTCCAGTGGTGTTTTGGCTGTTCTTCCTCCAAGGTTTCCTGCCTCAGTTAAAAGATCAAGTGTGTACTTCCTTTGAGACAGGAAGAATTCCTCTTTAGAGCGGCATACTTCAATCCCAAGGAAGTACTTGAGTTCACCTAAATCTTTAATATCAAAGACAGACTTTAGAAATACCTTGGTTTCTTTGATGCCTTCTTTGTCACTGCCTGTGATGATTATATCATCTACATAGATCAAGATGACTACAATCCCCCTTGGACCAGAGAGTGTAAACAAGGTGTGATCAGCTTCTGACTTCTTGAAGCCTCTTCCATTCAGTGTAGTACTCAACTTGTGGTACCGTGCTCTTGGAGATTGCTTCAGCCCATAAATTGCTTTCTTGAGTCTTAGAACATTTCCAGGTTTTACCAGTTTTTCTAGACCAGAAGGTGGCTTCTAACTCTCCTAGAAGAAAAGCATTCTTCACATCCATCTGCCACAATTCCCACTTAAAATTTGTTGCAAGTGATAATATGATACGAATTGTATGCAGCTTGGCTACTGGTGCGAATGTATCAACATAATCTTCTCCATATGTCTGAGTGAAGCCTCTTGCAACCAATCTTGTTTTGCACCTCTCCACCTTGCCATTTGGTAGAAACTTGATAGTGAACACCCACTTGCTTGACACAGCTTTCTTGCCCTTTGGGAGTTCACTCTCATACCAAGTATCATTGATGATCATGGCATTTATCTCATCTCCAACTGATATTCTCCACATGTCAAGCTCCATTGCTTCTGCATATGATCTTGGTATATATGCTTCATCTAAACCCACAATGAAGGCTTGATGCTCAGTTGGGAATTGCGCGAAGGAACATACTGCTGAAGTGGGATGAGCTACTGCTTGGCTGTTGAAGTAGACTCTTGTGTTCACCCAGTTAGAAGGATCTTTCTTTATCCTTGTACTCCTTCTTAGTGGTTGAACCTGGTCTTGTTCTTCTTCCTGCTCTTCTTCTTCATGATCTTGAGCAGTTTCAGTTGCTTGATCTTCTACACCATCCTGATCATGAACTTCTGAACCATGTTGCCTTACTGGTTCATGTTCATTGCCCCCTTCAGGATCAGGATGAGTGACTTCTTCAACTTCTTGTTCAGTCACTTTAGTAGGAGTAGCTTCTCTGGTGATCTCCTTTTCCCTTGATAAACTGATTCCAAGATTCTCTAAAATGATCCTCAGGTTATTGGCCTTATCTGATGCTTGAGACAGATCTTTGAGCTCATCCCAATTCTTCTCAGCATAGAATCATTTTCCTTCCATAAACTTCACATCTCTAGATACAAGCACTCTTCTTGTTTCAGGATTGTAGCACTTGTATCCTTTCTGTGTAGAAGAGTAGCCTATGAACATACACTTCATACTCTTTGCTTCTAGCTTGTTCTTTTGCTCTCCTGGTATCAATACAAAGCATACGCATCCAAACACTCTGAGGTGATGAATGGATGGTTTGGTTTGGTTCAACACTTCATAAGGAGAGATATCCTTCAGCACCTTAGTTGGGATCCGATTAATAAGGTAGCATGATGTCACCACAGCATCACTCCAGAATCTCTTAGGAACATTGGCATGGAACATCATTGATCGAGCAACCTCCATGAGATGCCTATTCTTTCTTTCAGCCACTCCATTTTGCTGAGGTGTATAGGGACAGCTTGTTTGGTGGATTATGCCATGTTTTGCCAAGTGATTCTTGAAAGCATGACTTGTATACTCTCCTCCATTGTCTGATCTCAGTACCTTCACATTGGCCTTAAAGTGGTTAGTGACATAAGATTGAAAGTTCATAAATGCATCTAACACACGATCCTTAGAAGGCAGCAATGTTAACCAAGTGTACTTTGATTTCTCATCTATAAAATTGACAAAATACTTGTGATTATCCCTAGACATACATGGAGATGTCCAAACATCAGAATGAACTAAGTCAAAGCATTTTTCATAGATGGTTACTGATGTTGGAAACACAGATTTGCAATGTTTTCCTAGGATGCATGCTTCACAATCCAAGTGACTAAAAGACATATCAGGCATCATGAGTTCTAATGCACGAGAGTGAGGATGTCCTAATCTAGCATGCCAAGTAGTGCTATCACATAGTTTAGAACTGGTCATGCATAAAGGAGTAGAAGTAGAAGGATAAGAAGGCTTAGTCTTTTGGAGATGGTATAAACCATCTTTGCTGTTTACTTCTCCAATCACCTTCCCTGTCTTAAGATTCTGAAACTCAACATCATTAGGCCTAAAAACAACCTGACAGTTCAGGTCAACTGTGGCTTTTCTCACTGAGAGCAAGTTAGATGTAAAACTAGGCATGTAGAACGCAGTGGATTCCCTATCAAACAACTTAAGGTTCCCTATTCCTTCTATCTTCACCTTATCACCATTTGCTACTACTACATTCCCTAAAGCAGGCCTAACATTACTAATTAGATTCTTATCACTAATCATATGATGACTAGCTCCAGAATCTATTATAATTGGCTTAGAGACAAGGGAATGTGTACCAGACTTCTTGGAGGAGATAATGGCTTTGGCAGCTTCGATTAGAGGCTCAATATCACTCATTCTGATGGGGCCATCATTGATCACTGCCTTGTTCCACACTCCTCCTCCATGAGAATCGCTTATGAAGGCTGAATACATGGATGCTCCTTTAAGAACTTGTTGCTCAACCTCCTTAAGTTTCCTTCCAACAGGTTTGGTATCAAACCAGATTTGCTTGATACCCTTCCTGACATGTCTTTTCTTGATCTTCTTGTATCCAGGTACCAGCACCATCTTTCCTTTCTTGCTGTGCATATCTTTTACAAGGGGTTCTGGCTTCCTTTCCCTTGTAAAGAGAGTGTGAGATACATGTTCTCTTTGAACTAGAGCACACACACCTTCAAGGTTGGGGAGCTTGTCTTCTCTCAGAATATGCTTGATTAGGTGATTGTAGGATGGATTTAGGTTCAGGAGAAGGCTGAAGACCTTGTCTTGTTCATATCTTTCCTTGATAACCTCTGGATCCAAGGAGAAGGGTCTGAGCACATCCATCTCTGCCCATAAGCTTCTGAACTTGCCAAAATACTGATTGAACTCTACTTCCTCCTGGCTCAGGTTGTTGATAATCCTCTTGACTTCAAATACACGGCTCAGGTTGGATAGATTCCCATACACTGTTTGAAGACTCTCCCAAATATCCTTGGCAGTTTCACAATGTGAGTAAGCTTCCAAGATTGATTCTGATAGAGAGTTGTGGATGATCTCAAGTGCTTGTTGGTCCTCTCTGACCCACTTGTCTTCATCCCTCAGACAAATAACTCGACCATCCTCTTGAGTCATCCTCTTTGAAGCTTCAGCCTTCATGATATGGCTGTCCCAAAGTCCATGACTTCCCAAGGTAACTCTGGCCACTCTTGACCAAAGTAAGTAGTTATTACCCTCAAGGGTTACTGGAATCAAGCTTCTCCTTTCTATATCCATGGTAGACTTTCTTTTACCCAATGGATAAAGCTATTGTCCAGTGGGTAAAGATGAAGAACACATAAATTTTACAAACCAGAAACAGAATGAGATTATTGAATAACCAGAGAGTTGAGGAGCTTAGACGCCATAATGAAGATATTATGATAACAGAATGAAGAGAAACAGAGTAGACAAGAGTAAAACAGAGAAAACAGGGTAGCTAAAAACCAGAGTAACTCGAAAACAGAGTAAATGGAAGAACAGAATGGATTTTGCGGAATTTAATGAGTTTAGGAGCTTAAAGCTCTGATACCATGTTAGAATGAGAGATTATGATGTGTAGAATGAAGAACAGTGAAGTATTTGATGAAGAATGATGAAGAACAGATGAAGAATGATGAAGAACAGTAGAGAGAGTATGGACGAGTTTGAGAGAGAGAGAGAGAGAGTTAATCAGAACAGGGAGACTTATTCTCCTTAATTCAATTCATCTGGTTGCATACAGATTATATAGAGGCATTAGACAATGACATAAATAATAAACATAAGGGAAAACAATATAATAAGGCTCTCTGATCCAGTGAAAGTGACAGGACACCAACAGCTCTCTTCTTAAGCTTAACATGTGACTTTCTTCAATATTTGAATTTGCATCCAGCCAAACTCACTCCAAACAGCCTCATTGGTCTCTGAGGATACTCTGGACGAGTTCACATCAGTTCCTTGCCTCTCAAGGAAAGTTAGGGCATAGTTGGTTACTTCTTATCCAAGACTGTACGGAATGTCTTCTCTCTCAAGTAACCGCAGCATCTGATCTTCTCTTTGTCTTCTCTTGTTAATGCATATTCTTATCTTTGGTTATTCATCTCAATACTTACATCGTGATTCATTCTGGTTTGATTTGAATCAAGAAGAAATTGCCAAATCTCCAAACAGGGTAAACTGGAATCACTTCGGTTAAAAGTGGGATAACTTCTTCATCATAACTTCTATGATCTTCATTGAACTTCAGGGTGATTCTAAACTGATTAATGAGTCCAAATCAAGCTTCTTACATCGTGATTCATTATTGTTTTATTAGTATCAAGAAGAAATTGCCAAATCTCCAAACAAGGTAAACTGGATTCACTTCGGTTAAAAGTGGGATAACTTCTTCATCATAACTACTATGATATTGATTCAACTTCAGGGTGATTATCCACTGATTTATGAGTCCAAATCAAGATTCTTACATCTTGATTCATTATGCTTTGATTAGAATCAAGAAGAAATTGCCAACTCTCCAAACAGGGTAAATTGGAATCACTTCGGTTAAAAGTGGGATAACTTCTTCATCATAACTCCTATGATCTTGATTCAACTTCAGGGTGATTCTACACTGATTTATGAGTCCAAATCAAGATTCTTACATCGTGATTCATTCTGGTTTTATTTGTATCAAGAAGAAATTTCCAAATCTCCAAACAGGGTAAACTGGATTCACTTCGGTTAAAAGTGGGATAACTTCTTTATCATAACTCCTATGATCTTGATTCAACTTCAGAGTGATTGTAAACTTATTTATGAGTCCAAATCAAACTTCTTACATCGTTATTCGTTCTGGTTTTATTAGTATCAAGAACAAATTGCCAACTCTCCAAACAGGGCAAACTGGAATCACTTCGGTTAAAAGTGGGATAACTTCTTCATCATAACTCATATGATCTTGATCCAACTTCAGGGTGATTGTACACTGATATATGAGTCCAAATCAAGCTTCTGACATCGTGATTCATTCTGGTTTTATTAGTATCAAGAAGAAATTGCCAAATCTCCAAACAGGGTAAACTGGATTCACTTCGGTTAAAAGTGGGATAACTTCTTCATCATAACTCCTATGATATTGATTCAATTTCATGGTCACTATACCCTGATTTATGAGTCCAAATCAAGATTTTTACATCGTAATTCATTCTTGTTTTATTAGTATCAAGAAGAAATTGCCAACTCTCCAAACAGAGCAAACTGGAATCACTTCGGCTAAAAGTGGGATAACTTCTTCATCATAACTCTTATGATCTTGATTGAACTTCAGGGTCATTCTACATTGATTTATGAGTCCAAATCAAGCTTCTTACATCGTGATTCATTCTGGTTTTATTAGTATCAAGAAGAAATGGCCAAATCTCCAAACAGGGTAAACTGGATTCACTTCGGTTAAAAGTGGGATAACTTCGTCATCATAACTCCTATGATATTGATTCAACTTCAGGGTTATTAATACTAATTTATGAGTACAAATCAAGTTTCTTACATCTTGATTCATTATGGTTTGATTAGAATCAAGAAGAAATTGCCAACTCTCCAAACAGGGTAAACTGGAATCACTTCAGTTAAAAGTGGGATAACTTCTTCATCATAACTCCTATGATCTTGATTCAACTTCAGGGTGATTCTACACTGATTTATGAGTCCAAATCAAGATTCTTACATCGTGATTCATTCTGGTTTTATTTGTATCAAGAAGAAATTGCCAAATCTCCAAACAGGGTAAACTGGATTCACTTCGGTTAAAAGTGGGATAACTTCTTTATCATAACTCCTATGATCTTGATTCAACTTCAGAGTGATTCTAAACTTATTTATGAGTCCAAATCAAACCTCTTACATCGTTATTCGTTCTGGTTTTATTAGTATCAAGAACAAATTGCCAACTCTCCAAACAGGGCAAACTGGAATCACTTCGGTTAAAAGTGGGATAACTTCTTCATCATAACTCCTATGATCTTGATCCAACTTCAGGGTGATTGTACACTGATATATGAGTCCAAATCAAGCTTCTGACATCGTGATTCATTCTGGTTTTATTAGTATCAAGAAGAAATTGCCAAATCTCCAAACAGGGTAAACTGGATTCACTTCGGTTAAAAGTGGGATAACTTCTTCCTCATAACTCCTATGATATTGATTCAATTTCATGGTCACTATACACTGATTTATGACTCCAAATCAAGATTTTTACATCGTAATTCATTCTTGTTTTATTAGTATCAAGAAGAAATTGCCAACTCTCCAAACAGAGCAAACTGGAATCACTTCGGCTAAAAGTGGGATAACTTCTTCATCATAACTCTTATGATCTTGATTGAACTTCAGGGTGATTCTACACTGATTTATGAGTCCAAATCAAGCTTCTTTCATCGTGATTCATTCTGGTTTTATTAGTATCAAGAAGAAATGGCCAAATCTCCAAACATGGTAAACTGGATTCACTTCGGTTAAAAGTGGGATAACTTCGTCATCATAACTCCTATGATATTGATTCAACTTCAGGGTTATTAATACTAATTTATGAGTACAAATCAAGCTTCTTAGCATCTTGATTCATTATGGTTTGATTAGAAATCAAGAAGAAATTGTCAACTCTCCAAACAGGGTAAACTGGAATCACTTCGGTTAAAAGTGGGATAAACTTCTTCATCACAACTCCTATGATCTTCATTAAACTTCAGGGTGATTCTAACCTTATTAATGAGTCCAAATAAAGCTTCTTACCTCGTGATTCATTCTGGTTTTATTAGTATCAAGAAGAATTGCCAAATCTCCAAACAGGATAAATTGGATTCACTTCGGTTAAAAGTGGGATAACTTATTCATCATAACTACTATGATATTGATTCAACTTCAGGGTGATTATCCACTGATTTATGAGTCCAAATCAAGATTCTTACATCTTGATTCATTATGCTTTGATTAGAATCAAGAAGAAATTGCCAACTCTCCAAACAGGGCAAACTTGAATCACTTCGGTTAAAAGTGGAATAACTTCTTCATCATAACTCCTATGAGCTTGATTCAACTTCAGGGTGATTCTACACTGATTTATGAGTCCAAACAAAGCTTCTTACATCTTGATTCATTCTGGTTTAATTAGAATCAAGAAGAAATTGTCAAATCTCCAAACAGGGTAAACTGGATTTACTTCGACTAAAAGTGGGATAACTTCTTCATCATAATTCCTATGATATTGATTCAACTTCAGGGTGATTTACACTAATTTATGAGTAAAAATCAAGCTTCTTACATCGTGATTCATTCTGGTTTGATTTGAATCAAGAAGAAATTGCCAAATCTTCAAACAGGGTAAACTGCAATCACTTCGGTTAAAAGTGGGATAACTTCTTCATCATAACTCCTATGATCTTGATTAAACTTCAGAGTGATTCTAAACTGATTAATGAGTCCAAATCAAGCTTCTTATATCGTGATTCATTCTGGTTTTATTAGTATCAAGAAGAAATTGTCAATCTCCAAACAGGGTAAACTGGATTCACTTCGGTTAAAAGTGAGATAACTTTTTTATCATAACTCCTATGATATTGATTCAACTTCAGGGTGATTATCCACTGATTTATGAGTCCAAATCAAGATTCTTACATCTTGATTCATTATGGTTTGATTAGAATCAAGAAGAAATTGCCAACTCTCCAAACAGGTCAAACTGGAATCACTTCGGTTAAAAGTGGGATAACTTCTTCATCATAACTCCTATGATCTTGATTCAACTTCAGGGTGATTCTACACTGATTTATGAGTCCAAATCAAGATTCTTACATTGTGATTCATTTTGGTTTTATTTGTATCAAGAAGAAATTGCCAAATCTCCAAATAGGGTAAACTGGATTCAGTTCGGTTTAAAAGTGGGATAACTTCTTCATCGTAACTCCTATGATATTGATTCAACTTCAGGGTGATTATCCACTTATTTATTAGTAAAAATAAAGATTCTTACATCTTTATTCATTATGGTTTGATTAGAATCAAGAAGAAATTGACAACTCTTCAAATAGTGCAAACTAAAATCACTTCGGTTAAAAGTGGGATAACTTCTTCATCATAACTCCTATGATCTTGATTCAACTTCAGGGTGATTTACACTAATTTATGAGTACAAATCAAGCTTCTTAAATCATGATTCATTCTGGTTTGATTTGAATCAAGAAGAAATTGCCAAATCTCCAAACAGGGTAAACTGGAATCACTTCGGTTAAAAGTGGGATAACTTCTTCATCATAACTCCTATGATCTTGATTCAACTTCAGGTTGATTCTAAACTGATTAATGAGTCCAAATCAAGCTTCTTACATTGTGATTCATTCTGGTTTTTATTAGTATTAAGAAAGAAATTGCCAAATCTCCAAACAGGGTAAATTGGGATTCACTTCGGTTAAAGTGGGATAACTTCTTCATCATAGCTCCTACGATATTGATTCAACTTCAGGGTGATTATCCACTGATTTATGAGTCCAAATCAAGATTCTTACATCTTGATTCATTATGCTTTGATTAGAATCAAGAAGAAATTGCCCACTCTCCAAACAGGGCAAACTGGAATCACTTCGGTTAAAAGTGGGATAACTTCTTCATCATAACTCCTATGATCTTGATTCAACTTCAGGGTGATTCTACACTGATTTGTGAGTCCAAATCAAGATTCTTACATCGTGATTCATTCTGGTTTTATTTGTATTAAGAAGAAATTGCCAAATCTCCAAATAGGGTAAACTGGATTCAGTTCGGTTAAAAGTGGGATAACTTCTTCATCATAACTCCTATGATATTGATTCAACTTCAGGGTGATTATACACTTATTTATGAGTCCAAATCAAGATTCTTACATCTTTATTCATTATGGTTTGATTATATCAAGAAGAAACTGCCAACTCTTCAAATAGTGTAAACTAAAATCACTTCGGTTAAAAGTGGGATAACTTCTTCATCATAACTCCTATGATCTTGATTCAACTTCAGGGTGATTTACACTAATTTATGAGTACAAATCAAGCTTCTTACATCATGATTCATTCTGGTTTGATTTGAATCAAGAAGAAATTGCCAAATCTCCAAACAGGGTAAACTGGAATCACTTTCGGTTAAAAGTGGGATAACTTCTTCATCATAACTCCTATGATTTTGATTCAACTTCAGGGTGATTCTAAACTGATTAATAAGTCAAAATCAAGCTTCTTACATCGTGATTCATTCTGGTTTTATTAGTATCAAGAAGAAATTGCCAAATCTCCAAACAGGATAAAACTGGATTCACTTCGGTTAAAAGTGGGATAACTTCTTCATCATAACTCCTATGATATTGATTCAACTTCAGGGTGATTATCCACTGATTTATGAGTCCAAATCAAGATTCTTAAATCTTTGATTCATTATTTATTGATTAGAATCGAGAAGAAATTGACAACTCTCCAAACAGGGCAAACTGGAATCACTTCGGTTAAAAGTGGGATAACTTCTTCATCATAACTCCTATGATCTTGATTCAACGTCAGGGTGATTCTACACTGATTTATGAGTCCAAATCAAGATTCTTACATCGTGATTCATTCTGGTTTTATTTGTATCAAGAAGAAATTGCCAAATCTCCAAACATGGTAAACTGGATTCAGTTCGGTTAAAAGTGGGATAACTTCTTCATCATAACTCCTATGATCTTGATTCAACTTCAGGGTGATTCTAAACTTATTTATGAGTCCAAATCAAGCTTCTTACATCTTGATTCATTCTGGTTTGATTAGAATCAAGAAGAAATTGTCAAATCTCCAAACAGGGTAAACTGGATTTACTTCGGTTAAAAGTGGGATAACTTGTTCATCATAACTCCTATGATATTGATTCAACTTCAGGGTGATTTACACTAATTTATGAGTACAAATCAAGCTTCTTACATCGTGATTCATTCTGGTTTGATTTGAATCAAGAGAAATTGGCAAAATCTCCCAAACAGGGTAAACTTGGAATAACTTCGGTTAAAAGTGGGATAACTTCTTCATCATAACTCCTATGATCTTGATTAAACTTTCAGAGTGATTCTAAACTGATTAATGAGTCCAAATCAAGCTTCTTACATCATGATTCATTCTGGTTTTATTAGTAATCAAGAAGAACTATTTCCAAATCTCTAAACAGGGTAAACTGGATTCACTTCGGTTTAAAAGTGGGATAACTTCTTTATCATAACTCCTATGATATTGATTCAACTTCAGGGTGATTATCCACTTTTTTATGAGTCCAAATCAATATTCTTAAATCTTGATTCATTATGGTTTGATTAGAATCAACAAGAAATTGCCAACTCTCCAAACAGGGGAAACTGGAATCACTTCGGTTAAAAGTGGGATAACTTCTTCATCATAACTCCTATGATCTTGATTCAACTTCACGGTGATTCTACACTGATTTATGAGTCCAAATCAAGATTCTTACATCGTGATTCATTCTGGTTTTATTTGTATCAAGAAGAAATTGCCAAATCTCCAAACGGGGTAAACTGGATTCAGTTCGGTTAAAGGTGGGATAACTTCTTCATCATAACTCCTATGATATTGATTCAACTTCAGGGTGATTATCCACTTATTTATGAGTCCAAATAAATATTCTTACATCTTGATTTATTTTGGTTTGATTAAAATCAAGAAGAAATTGCCAACTCTCCAAATAGGGCAAACTAGAATCACTTCGGTTAAAAGTGGGATAACTTCTTCATCATAACTCCTATGATCTTGATTCAACTTCAGGGTGATTTACACTAATTTATGAGTACAAATCAAGCTTCTTACATAGTGATTCATTCTGGTTTGATTTGAATCAAGAAGAAATTGCCAAATCTCCAAACAGGGTAAACTGGAATCACTTCGGTTAAAAGTGGGATAACTTCTTCATCATAACTCCTATGATCTTGCTTCAACTTCAGGGTGATTCTAAACTTATAATGAGTCCAAATCAATATTCTTACATCGTGATTCCTTCTGGTTTTATTAGTA
This sequence comes from Moricandia moricandioides, assembly GCA_905132885.1. Lineage (NCBI taxonomy): Eukaryota > Viridiplantae > Streptophyta > Magnoliopsida > Brassicales > Brassicaceae > Moricandia > Moricandia moricandioides. The sequence goes on along the minus strand of CAJHQQ010003858.1, from coordinate 134 downwards.
TCAAGAAGAAATTGTCAAATCTCCAAACAGGGTAAACTGGATTCACTCCGGTTAAAAGTGGGATAATTTCTTCATCATAACTCCTATGATATTGATTCAACTTCAGGGTGATTATGAAAGAACTAGAGAATCTG
>CAJHQQ010003857.1:0-36761 GCA_905132885.1 Moricandia moricandioides | reverse complement strand
TCCAACAAGCGGGTTTTAAACTGGAAGATGGAAAGTCACTTCGGGTGGTATAAAAAAACTTTATTTTATTAATTGGTTTTTGTTTAAAAAAGTGGGGGGAGGGGGAAGGGAAGGAGGGAGGGAGGAGGGGGAAACAAACATCTTCATCATAACTCCAATGATATTGATTCAACTTCAGGGTGATTATCCACTGATTTATGAGTCAAAATAAATCTTCTTACATCTTGATACATTCTGGTTTGATTAGAATCAAGAAGAAATTGCCAAATCTCCAAACATGATAAACTGGAGTCACTTCGGTTAAAAGTGGGATAACTTCTTCATCATAACTCCTATGATCTTGATTCAACTTCAGGGTGATTCTAAACTGATTTATGTGTCCAAATCAAGATTCTTACATCGTGATTCATTCTGGTTTTATTAGTATCTAGAATAAATTGCCAAATCTCCAAACAGGGTAAACTGGAGTCACTTCGGTAAAAAGTGGGAAAACATCTTCATCATAACTCCTATGATCTTGATTCAACTTCAGGGTGATTCTACACTTATTTATGAGTCCAGATCAAGATTCTTAAATCTTGAATCATTATGGTTTTATTTGTATCAAGAAGAAATTGCCAAATCTCCAAACAGGGTAAACTGGAATCACTTCGGTTAAAAGTGGGATAACTTCTTCATCATAACTCCTATGATCTTGATTCAACTTCAGGGTGATTCTAAACTGATTAATGAGTCCAAATCAAGATTCTTACATCGTGATTCATTCTGGTTTTATTAGTATCAAGAATAAATTGCCAACTCTCCAAACAGGGTAAACTGGAGTCACTTCGGTAAAAAGTGGGAAAACATCTTCATGATAACTCCAATGATATTGATTCAACTTCAGGGTGATTATCCACTGATTTATGATTCCAGATCAAGATTCTTACATCTTGATTCAACTTCAGGGTGATTCTACACTGATTTATGAGTCCAGATTAAGATACTTACATCTTGAATCATTATGGTTTTATTTGTATCAAGAAGAAATTGCCAAATCTCCAAACTGGGTAAACTGGAATCATTTCGGTTAAAAGTGGGATAACTTCTTCATCATATCTCCTATGATCTTGATTCAACTTCAGGGTGATTCTAAACTGATTTATGAGTCCAAATCAAGATTCTTATATCGTGATTCATTCTGGTTTTATTTGTATCAAGAAGAAATTACCAAATCTCCAAACAGGGTAAACTAGAATCACTTCAGTTAAAAGTGGGATAACTTCTTCATCATAACTCCAATGATATTGATTCAACTTCAGGGTGATTCTAAACTGATTTATGAGTCCAAATCAAGATTCTTACATCGTGATTCATTCTGGTTTTATTAGTATCAAGAATAAATTGCTAAATCTCCAAACAGGGTAAACTGGAGTCACTTCGGTAAAAAGTGCGAAAACTTCATCATCATAACTCCTATGATCTTGATTCAACTTCAGGGTGATTCTAAACTTATTTATCAGTTCAAATCAAGGTTCTTAAATCGTGATTCGTTCTGGTTTTATTTGTATCAAGAAGAAATTGCCAAATCTCCAAACAGGGTAACTAGAATCACTTCGGTTAAAAGTGGGATAACTTCTTCATCATAACTCCAATGGTATTGGTTCAACTTCAGGTGTGATTCTACACTGATTAATGATTCGAAATCAAGCTTCTTACATCGTGATTCGTTCTGGTTTTATTAGTATCAAGAATAAATTGCCAACTTCTCCAAACAGGGGTAACTGGAGTCACTTCGGTAAAAAGTGGGAAAACATCCTTCATCATAACTCCAATGATATTGATTCAACTTTCAGGGTGATTATCCACTGATTTAATGAGTCAAAATTAAAGCTTCTTACATCTTGATACATTCTGGTTTGATTAGAATCAAGAAGAAATTGCCAAATCTCCAAACATGATTAACTGGAGTCACTTCGGTTAAAAGTGGGATAACTTCTTCATCTTAACTCCTATGATCTTGATTCAACTTCAGGGTGATTCTAAACCGATTTATGAGTCCAAATCAAGATTCTTAAATCGTGATTCATTCTGGTTTTATTAGTATCAAGAATAAATTGCCAAATCTCCAAACAGGGTAAACTGGAGTCACTTTGGTAAAAAGTGGGAAAACATCTTCATCATAACTCCTATGATCTTGATTCAACTTCAGGGTGATTCTACACTTATTTATGAGTCCAGATCAAGATTCTTAAATCTTGAATCATTATGGTTTTATTTGTATCAAGAAGAAATTGCCAAATCTCCAAACAGGGTAAATTGGAATCACTTCGGTTAAAAGTGGGATAACTTCTTCATCATAACTCCTATGATCTTGATTCAACTTCAGGGTGATTCTAACTGATTTATAATTCCAAATCAAGATTCTTACATCGTGATTCATTCTGGTTTTATTTGTATCAAGAAATTGCCAAATCTCCAAACAGGGTAAACTAGAATCACTTCGGTTAAAAGTGGGATAACTTCTTCATCATAACTCCAATGATATTGATTCAACTCCATGGTGATTCTACACTGATTAATGAGTCCAAATCAAGCTTCTTACATCGTGATTCATTCTGGTTTTATTAGTATCAAGAATAAATTGCCAAATCTCCAAACAGGGTAAACTGGAGTCACTTCGGTAAAAGTGGGAAAACATCTTCATCATAACTCCTATGATCTTGATTCAACTTCAGGGTGATTCTACACTGATTAATGAGTCGAAATCAAGCTTCTTATATCGTGATTCATTCTGGTTTTATTAGTATCAAGAATAAATTGCCAAATCTCCAAACAGGGTAAATTGAAATCACTTCGGTTAAAAGTGGGATAACTTCTTCATCATAACTCCTATGATCTTGATTCAACTTCAGGGTGATTCTAAACTGATTTATGAGTCCAAATCAAGATTCTTACATCGTGATTCATTCTGGTTTTATTAGTATCAAGAATAAATTGCCAAATCTCCAAACAGGGTAAACTGGAGTCACTTCGGTAAAAAGTGGGAAAACATATTCATCATAACTCCTATGATCTTGATTCAACTTCAGGGTGATTCTACACTGATTTATGAGTCCAGATTATGATACTTACATCTTAAATCATTATGGTTTTATTTGTATCAAGAAGAAATTGCCAAATCTCCAAACTGGGTAAACTGGAATCACTTCGGTTAAAAGTGGGATAACTTCTTCATCATATCTCCTATGATCTTGATTCAACTTCAGGGTGATTCTAAACTAATTTATGAGTCCAAATCAAGATTCTTATATCGTGATTCATTCTTGTTTTATTTGTATCAAGAAGAAATTGCCAAATCTCCAAACAGGGTAAACTAGAATCACTTCGGTTAAAAGTGGGATAACTTCTTCATCATAACTCCAATGATATTGATTCAACTCCAGGGTGATTCTACACTGATTAATGTGTCCAAATAAAGCTTCTTACATCGTGATTCATTCTGGTTTTATTAGTATCAAGAATAAATTGCCAAATCTCCAAACAGGGTAAATTGGAGTCACTTCGGTAAAAAGTGGGAAAACATCTTCATCATAACTCCTATGATCTTGATTCAAATTCAGGGTGATTCTACACTGATTTATGAGTCCATATCAATATTCTTACATCTTGATTCATTATGGTTTTATTAGTATCAAGAAGAAATTGCCAACTCTCCAAACAGGGCAAACTGGAATCACTTCGGTAAAAAGTGGGAAAACATCTTCATCATAACTCCAATGATACTGATTCAATTTCAGGGTGATTATCCACTGATTTATGAGTCAAAATAAAGATTCTTACATCTTTATACATTCTGGTTTGATTAGAATCAAGAAGAAATTGTCAAAATCTCCAAACAGGGTAAACTAGAGTCACTTCGGTTAAAAGTGGGATAACTTCTTCATCATAACTCCTATGATCTTGATTCAACTTCAGGGTCATTCTAAACTGATTTATGAGTCCAAATCAAGATTCTTACATCGTGATTCATTCTGGTTTTATTAGTATCAAGAATAAATTACCAAATCTCCAAATAGGGCAAACTAGAATCACTTCGGTTAAAAGTGGGATAACTTCTTCATCATAACTCCAATGATATTGATTCAACTTCAGGGTGATTATCCACTGATTAATGAGTCAAAATAAAGCTTCTTACATCTTGATACATTCTGGTTTGATTATAATCAAGAAGAAATTGCCAAATCTCCAAATAGGATAAACTGGAGTCACTTCGGTTAAAAGTGGGATAACTTCTTCATCATAACTCCTATGATCTTGATTCAACTTCAGGGTGATTCAAAACTGATTTATGAGTCCAAATCAAGATTCTTACATCGTGATTCATTCTTGTTTTATTAGTATCAAGAATAAATTGCCAAATCTCCAAACTGGGTAAACTGGAGTCACTTCGGTTAAAAGTGGAATAACTTCTTCATCATAACTCCAATGATATTGATTCAACTCCAGGGTGATTCTACACTGATTAATGAGTCGAAATCAAGATTATTACATTGTGATTCATTCTGGTTTTATTACTATCAAGAATAAATTGCCAAATTTCCAAACAGGGTAAACTGGAGTCACTTCGGTAAAAAGTGGGAAAACATCTTCATCATAACTCCTATGATCTTGATTCAAATTCAGGGTGATTCTACACTGATTTATGAGTCCATATCAATATTCTTACATCTTTATTCGTTCTGGTTTTATTTGTATCAAGAAGAAATTACCAAATCTCCAAACAGGATAAACTGGAGTCACTTCGGTTAAAAGTGGGATAACTTCTTCATCATAACTCCTACGATCTTGATTCAACTTCAGGGTGATTCTAAACTGATTTATGAGTCCAAATCAAGATTCTTACATCGTGATTCATTCTGGTTTTATTAGTATCAAGAATAAATTGCCAAATCTCCAAACAGGGTAAACTGGAGTCACTTCGGTAAAAAGTGGGAAAACATCTTCATCATAACTCCAATGATATTGATTCAACTTCAGGGTGATTCTACACTTATTTATGAGTCCAGATCAAGATTCTTAAATCTTGAATCATTATGGTTTTATTTGTATCAAGAAGAAATTGTCAAATCTCCAAACAGGGTAAATTGGAATCACTTCGGTTAAAAGTGGGATAACTTCTTCATCATAACTCCTATGATCTTGATTCAACTTCAGGGTGATTCTAAACCGATTTATGATTCCAAATCAAGATTCTTAAATCGTGATTCATTCTGGTTTTATTAGTATCAAGAATAAATTGCCAAATCTCCAAACAGGGTAAACTGGAGTCACTTTGGTAAAAAGTGGGAAAACATCTTCATCATAACTCATATGATCTTGATTCAACTTCAGGGTGATTCTACACTTATTTATGAGTCCAGATCAAGATTCTTAAATCTTGAATCATTATGGTTTTATTTGTATCAAGAAGAAATTGCCAAATCTCCAAACAGGGTAAATTGGAATCACTTGGGTTAAAAGTGGGATAACTTCTTCATCATAACTCCTATGATCTTGATTCAACTTCAGGGTGATTCTAAACTGATTCATGATACCAAATCAAGATTCTTACATCGTGATTCATTCTGGTTTTATTTGTATCAAGAAATTGCCAAATCTCCAAACAGGGTAAACTAGAATCACTTCGGTTAAAAGTGGGATAACTTCTTCATCATAACTCCAATGATATTGATTCAACTCCATGGTGATTCTACACTGATTAATGAGTCCAAATCAAGCTTCTTACATCGTGATTCATTCTGGTTTTATTAGTATCAAGAATAAATTGCCAAATCTCCAAACAAGGTAAACTGGAGTCACTTCGGTAAAAAGTGGGAAAACATCTTCATCATAACTCCTATGATCTTGATTCAACTTCAGGGTGATTCTACACTGATTAATGAGTCGAAATTAAGCTTCTTACATCGTGATTCATTCTGGTTTTATTAGTATTAAGAATAAATTGCCAAATCTCCAAACAGGGTAAATTGAAATCACTTCGGTTAAAAGTGGGATAACTTCTTCATCATAACTCCTATGATCTTGATTCAACTTCAGGGTGATTCTAAACTGATTTATGAGTCCAAATCAAGATTCTTACATCGTGATTCATTCTGGTTTTATTAGTATCAAGAATAAATTGCCAAATCTCCAAACACGGTAAACTGGAGTCACTTCGGTAAAAAGTGGGAAAACATATTCATCATAACTCCTATGATCTTGATTCAACTTCAGGGTGATTCTACACTGATTTATGAGTCCAGATTAAGATACTTACATCTTGAATCATTATGGTTTTATTTGTATCAAGAAGAAATTGCCAAATCTCCAAACTGGGTAAACTGGAATCACTTCGGTTAAAAGTGGGATAACTTCTTCATCATATCTCCTATGATCTTGATTCAACTTCAGGGTGATTCTAAACTAATTTATGAGTCCAAATCAAGATTCTTATATCGTGATTCATTCTGGTTTTATTTGTATCAAGAAGAAATTGCCAAATCTCCAAACAGGGTAAACTAGAATCACTTCGGTTAAAAGTGGGATAACTTCTTCATCATAACTCCAATGATATTGATTCAACTCCAGGGTGATTCTACACTGATTAATGTGTCCAAATAAAGCTTCTTACATCGTGATTCATTCTGGTTTTATTAGTATCAAGAATAAATTGCCAAATCTCCAAACAGAGTAAATTGGAGTCACTTCGGTAAAAAGTGGGAAAACATCTTCATCATAACTCCTATGATCTTGATTCAAATTCAGGGTGATTCTACACTGATTTATGAGTCCATATCAATATTCTTACATCTTGATTCATTATGGTTTTATTAGTATCAAGAAGAAATTGTCAACTCTCCAAACAGGGCAAACTGGAATCACTTCGTTAAAAAGTGGGAAAACATCTTCATCATAACTCCAATGATACTGATTCAATTTCAGGGTGATTATCCACTGATTTATGAGTCAAAATAAAGATTCTTACATCTTTATACATTCTGGTTTGATTAGAATCAAGAAGAAATTGTCAAATCTCCAAACAGGGTAAACTGGAGTCACTTCGGTTAAAAGTGGGATAACTTCTTCATCATAACTCCTATGATCTTGATTCAACTTCAGGGTCATTCTAAACTGATTTATGAGTCCAAATCAAGATTTTTACATCGTGATTCATTCTGGTTTTATTAGTATCAAGAATAAATTACCAAATCTCCAAATAGGGCAAACTAGAATCACTTCGGTTAAAAGTGGGATAACTTCTTCATCATAACTCCAATGATATTGATTCAACTTCAGGGTGATTATCCACTGATTAATGAGTCAAAATAAAGCTTCTTACATCTTGATACATTCTGGTTTGATTATAATCAAGAAGAAATTGCCAAATCTCCAAATAGGATAAACTGGAGTCACTTCGGTTAAAAGTGGGATAACTTCTTCATCATAACTCCTATGATCTTGATTCAACTTCAGGGTGATTCAAAACTGATTTATGAGTCCAAATCAAGATTCTTACATCGTGATTCATTCTGGTTTTATTAGTATCAAGAATAAATTGCCAAATCTCCAAACTGGGTAAACTGGAGTCACTTCGGTTAAAAGTGGAATAACTTCTTCATCATAACTCCAATGATATTGATTCAACTCCAGGGTGATTCTACACTGATTAATGAGTCGAAATCAAGATTCTTACATCGTGATTCATTCTGGTTTTATTACTATCAAGAATAAATTGCCAAATTTCCAAACAGGGTAAACTGGAGTCACTTCGGTAAAAAGTGGGAAAACATCTTCATCATAACTCCTATGATCTTGATTCAAATTCAGGGTGATTCTACACTGATTTATGAGTCCATATCAATATTCTTACATCTTTATTCGTTCTGGTTTTATTTGTATCAAGAAGAAATTACCAAATCTCCAAACAGGATAAACTGGAGTCACTTCGGTTAAAAGTGGGATAACTTCTTCATCATAACTCCTACGATCTTGATTCAACTTCAGGGTGATTCTAAACTGATTTATGAGTCCAAATCAAGATTCTTACATCGTGATTCATTCTGGTTTTATTAGTATCAAGAATAAATTGCCAAATCTCCAAACAGGGTAAACTGGAGTCACTTCGGTAAAAAGTGGGAAAACATCTTCATCATAACTCCAATGATATTGATTCAACTTCAGGGTGATTATCCACTGATTTATGAGTCAAAATAAAGCTTCTTACATCTTGATACATTCTGGTTTGATTAGAATCAAGAAGAAATTGCCAAATCTCCAAACAGGATAAACTGGAGTCACTTCGGTTAAAAGTGGGATAACTTCTTCATCATAACTCCTATGATATTGATTCAACTCCAGGGTGATTTTACACTGATTAATGAGTTGAAATCAAGCTTCTTACATCGTGATTCATTCTGGTTTTATTAGTATCAAGAATAAATTGCCAACTGTCCAAACAGGGTAAATTGGAATCACTTCGGTTAAAAGTGGGATAACTTCTTCATCATAACTCCTATGATCTTGATTCAACTTCAGGGTGATTCTAAACTGATTTATGATTCCAAATCAAGATTCTTACATCGTGATTCATTCTGGTTTTATTTGTATCAAGAAATTGCCAAATCTCCAAACAGGGTAAACTAGAATCACTTCGGTTAAAAGTGGGATAACTTCTTCATCATAACTCCAATGATATTGATTCAACTCCAGGGTGATTCTACACTGATTAATGAGTCGAAATCAAGTTTCTTACATCGTGATTCATTCTGGTTTTTTTAGTATCAAGAATAAATTACCAAATCTCCAAACAGGGTAAACTGGAGTCACTTCGGTAAAAAGTGGGATAACTTCTTCATCATAACTCCTATGATCTTGATTCAACTTCAGGGTGATTCTACACTGATTAATGAGTCGAAATCAAGCTTCTTACATCGTGATTCATTCTGATTTTATTAGTATCAAGAATAAATTGCCAAATCTCCAAACAGGGTAAATTGGAATCACTTCGGTTAAAAGTGGGATAACTTCTTCATCATAACTCCTATGATCTTGATTCAACTTCAGGGTGATTCTAAACTGATTTATGAGTCCAAATCAAGATTCTTACATCGTGATTCATTCTTGTTTTATTAGTATCAAGAATAAATTGCCAAATCTCCTAACAGGGTAAACTGGAGTCACTTCGGTAAATAGTGGGAAAACATCTTCATCATAACTCCTATGATCTTGATTCAACTTCAGGGTGATTCTACACTTATTTATGAGTCCAGATTAAGATACTTACATCTTGAATCATTATGGTTTTATTTTTATCAAGAAGAAATTGCCAAATCTCCAAACTGGGTAAACTGGAATCACTTCGGTTAAAAGTGGGATAACTTCTTCATCATATCTCCTATGATCTTGATTCAACTTCAGTGGGATTCTAAACTGATTTATGAGTCCAAATCAATATTCTTATATCGTGATTCATTCTGGTTTTATTTGTATCAAGAAGAAATTGTCAAATCTCCAAACAAGATAAACTAGAATCACTTCGGTTAAAAGTGGGATAACTTCTTCATCATAACTCCAATGATATTGATTCAACTCCAGGGTGATTCTACACTGATTAATGTGTCCAAATAAATCTTCTTACATCGTGATTCATTCTGGTTTTATTAGTATCAAAAATAAATTGCCAAATCTCCAAACAGGGTAATATGGAGTCACTTCGGTAAAAAGTGGGAAAACATCTTCATCATAACTCCTATGATCTTGATTCAAATTCAGGGTGATTCTACACTGATTTATGAGTCCATATCAATATTCTTACATCTTGATTCATTATGGTTTTATTAGTATCAAGAAGAAATTGCCAACTCTCCAAACAGGGCAAACTGGAATCACTTCGGTAAAAAGTGGGAAAACATCTTCATCATAACTCCAATGATATTGATTCAATTTCAGGGTGATTATCCACTGATTTATGAGTCAAAATAAAGATTCTTACATCTTTATACTTTCTGGTTTGATTAGAATCAAGAAGAAATTGTCAGATCTCCAAACAGGGTAAACTGGAGTCACTTCGGTTAAAAGTTGGATAACTTCTTCATCATAACTCCTATGATCTTGATTCAACTTCAGGGTCATTCTAAACTGATTTATGAGTCCAAATCAAGATTCTTACATCGTGATTCATTCTGGTTTTATTAGTATCAAGAATAAATTGCCAAATCTCCAAATAGGGCAAACTAGAATCACTTCGGTTAAAAGTGGGATAACTTCTTCATCATAACTCCAATGATATTGATTCAACTTCAGGGTGATTATCCACTGATTAATGAGTCAAAGTAAAGCTTCTTACATCTTGATACATTCTGGTTTGATTATAATCAAGAAGAAATTGCCAAATCTCCAAATAGGATAAACTGGAGTCACTTCGGTTAAAAGTGGGATAACTTCTTCATCATAACTCCTATGATCTTGATTCAACTTCAGGGTGATTCAAAACTGATTTATGAGTCCAGATCAAGATTCTTACATCTTGATTCATTATGGTTTTATTAGTATCAAGAAGAAATTGCCAACTCTCCAAACAGGGCAAACTGGAATCACTTCGGTTAAAAGTGGGATAACTTCTTCATCATAACTCCAATGATATTGATTCAACTTCAGGGTGATTATCCACTGATTTATGATTCAAAATAAAGCTTCATACCTATTGATACATTCTGTTTTGATTAGAATCAAGAAGAAATTGCCAAATCTCCAAACAGGGTAAACTGGAGTCACTTCGGTTAAAAGTGGGATAACTTCTTCATCATAACTCTTATGATCTTGATTCAACTTCAGGGTGATTCTAAACTTATTTATCAGTGCAAAACAAGCTTCTTACATCGTGATTCGTTCTGGTTTTATTTGTATCAAGAAGAAATTGCCAAATCTCCAAACAGGGTAAACTAGAATCACTTCGGTTAAAAGTGGGATAACTTCTTCATCATAACTCCAATGATATTGATTAAACTCCAGGGTGATTCTACACTGATTAATGATTCTAAATCAAGCTTCTTACATCGTGATTCATTCTGGTTTTATTAGTATCAAGAATAAATTGCCAAATCTCCAAACAGGGTAAACTGGAGTCACTTCGGTAAAAAGTGGGATAACTTCTTCATCATAACTCCTATGGTCTTGATTCAACTTCAGGGTGATTCTACACTGATTAATGAGTCGAAATCAAGCTTCTTACATCGTGATTCATTCTGGTTTTATTAGTATCAAGAATAAATTGCCAAATCTCCAAACAGGGTAAATTGGAATCACTTCGGTTAAAAGTGGGATAACTTCTTCATCATAACTCCTATGATCTTGATTCAACTTCAGGGTGATTCTAAACTGATTTATGAGTCCAAATCAAGATTCTTACATCGTGATTCATTCTTGTTTTATTATTATCAAGAATAAATTGACAAATCTCCTAACAGGGTAAACTGGAGTCACTTCGGTAAAAAGTGGGAAAACATCTTCATCATAACTCCTATGATCTTGATTCAACTTCAGGGTGATTCTACACTGATTTATGAGTCCAGATTAAGATACTTACATCTTGAATCATTATGGTTTTATTTGTATCAAGAAGAAATTGCCAAATCTCCAAACTGGGTAAACTGGAATCACTTCGGTTAAAAGTGGGATAACTTCTTCATCATATCTCCTATGATCTTGATTCAACTTCAGGGTGATTCTAAACTGATTTATGAGTCCAAATCAAGATTCTTATATCGTGATTCATTCTGGTTTTATTTGTATCAAGAAGAAATTGTCAAATCTCCAAACAGGGTAAACTAGAATCACTTCGGTTAAAAGTGGAATAACTTCTTCATCATAACTCCAATGATATTGATTCAACTCCAGGGTGATTCTACACTGATTAATGTGTCCAAATAAAGCTTCTTACATCGTGATTCATTCTGGTTTTATTAGTATCAAAAATAAATTGCCAAATCTCCAAATAGGATAAACTGGAGTCACTTCGGTTAAAAGTGGGCTAACTTCTTCATCATAACTCCTATGATCTTGATTCAACTTCAGGGTGATTCAAAACTGATTTATGAGTCCAAATCAAGATTCTTACATCGTGATTCATTCTGGTTTTATTAGTATCAAGAATAAATTGTCAAATCTCCAAACTGGGTAAACTGGAGTCACTTCGGTTAAAAGTGGGATAACTTCTTCATCATAACTCCTATGATCTTGATTCAACTTCAGGGTGATTCTAAACTGATTTATGAGTCCAAATCAAGATTATTACATCGTGATTCATTCTGGTTTTATTAGTATCAAGAATAAATTGCCAAATCTCCAAACAGGGTAAACTGGAGTCACTTCGGTAAAAAGTGGGAAAACATCTTCATCATAACTCCTATGATCTTGATTCAACTTCAGGGTGATTCTAAACTTATTTATCAGTGCAAATCAAGGTTATTAAATCGTGATTCGTTCTGGTTTTATTTGTATCAAGAAGAAATTGCCAAATCTCCAAACAGGGTAAACTAGAATCACTTCGGTTAAAAGTGGGATAACTTCTTCATCATAACTCCAATGATATTGATTCAACTCCAGGGTGATTCTACACTGATTAATGAGTCGAAATCAAGCTTCTTACATCGTGATTCATTCTGGTTTTATTAGTATCAAGAATAAATTGCCAAATCTCCAAACAGGGTAAATTGGAGTCACTTCGGTAAAAAGTGGGAAAACATCTTCATCATAACTCCTATGATCTTGATTCAAATTCAGGGTGATTCTACACTGATTTATGAGTCCATATCAATATTCTTACATCTTGATTCATTATGGTTTTATTAGTATCAAGAAGAAATTGCCAACTCTCCAAACAGGGTAAACTAGAATCACTTCGGTTAAAAGTAGGATAACTTCTTCATCATAACTCCAATGATATTGATTCAACTCCAGGGTGATTCTACACTGATTAATGAGTCCAAATCAAGCTTCTTACATCGTGATTCATTCTGGTTTTATTAGTATCAAGAATAAATTGCCAAATCTCCAAACAGGGTAAACTGGAGTCACTTCGGTAAAAAGTGGGATAACTTCTTCATCATAACTCCTATGGTCTTGATTCAACTTCAGGGTGATTCTACACTGATTAATGAGTCGAAATCAAGCTTCTTACATCATGATTCATTCTGGTTTTATTAGTATCAAGAATAAATTGCCAAATCTCCAAACAGGGTAAATTGGAATCACTTCGGTTAAAAGTGGGATAACTTCTTCATCATAACTCCTATGATCTTGATTCAACTTCAGGGTGATTCTAAACTGATTTATGAGTCCAAATCAAGATTCTTACATCGTGATTCATTCTTGTTTTATTAGTATCAAGAATAAATTGACAAATCTCCTAACAGGGTAAACTGGAGTCACTTCGGTAAAAAGTGGGAAAACATCTTCATCATAACTCCTATGATCTTGATTCAACTTCAGGGTGATTCTACACTGATTTATGAGTCCAGATTAAGATACTTACATCTTGAATCATTATGGTTTTATTTGTATCAAGAAGAAATTGCCAAATCTCCAAACTGGGTAAACTGGAATCACTTCGGTTAAAAGTGGGATAACTTCTTCATCATATCTCCTATGATCTTGATTCAACTTCAGGGTGATTCTAAACTGATTTATGAGTCCAAATCAAGATTCTTATATCGTGATTCATTCTGGTTTTATTTGTATCAAGAAGAAATTGTCAAATCTCCAAACAGGGTAAACTAGAATCACTTCGGTTAAAAGTGGAATAACTTCTTCATCATAACTCCAATGATATTGATTCAACTCCAGGGTGATTCTACACTGATTAATGTGTCCAAATAAAGCTTCTTACATCGTGATTCATTCTGGTTTTATTAGTATCAAGAATAAATTGCCAAATCTCCAAACAGGGTAAATTGGAGTCACTTCGGTAAAAAGTGGGAAAACATCTTCATCATAACTCCTATGATCTTGATTCAAATTCAGGGTGATTATACACTGATTTATGAGTCCATATCAATATTCTTACATCTTGATTCATTATGGTTTTATTAGTATCAAGAAGAAATTGCCAACTCTCCAAAAAGGGCAAACTGGAATCACTTCGGTAAAAAGTGTGAAAACATCTTCATCATAACTCCAATGATATTGATTCAATTTCAGGGTGATTATCCACTGATTTATGAGTCAAAATAAAGATTCTTACATCTTTATACATTCTGGTTTGATTAGAATCAAGAAGAAATTGTCAAATCTCCAAACAGGGTAAACTGGAGTCACTTCGGTTAAAAGTGGGATAACTTCTTCATCATAACTCCTATGATCTTGATTCAACTTCAGGGTCATTCTAAACTGATTTATGAGTCCAAATCAAGATTATTACATCGTGATTCATTCTGGTTTTATTAGTATCAAGAATAAATTGCCAAATCTCCAAATAGGGCAAACTAGAATCACTTCGGTTAAAAGTGGGATAACTTCTTCATCATAACTCCAATGATATTGATTCAACTTCAGGGTGATTATCCACTGATTAATGAGTCAAAATAAAGCTTCTTACATCTTGATACATTCTGGTTTGATTATAATCAAGAAGAAATTGCCAAATCTCCAAATAGGATAAACTGGAGTCACTTCGGTTAAAAGTGGGATAACTTCTTCACATAACTCCTATGATCTTGATTCAACTTCAGGGTGATTCAAAACTGATTTATGAGTCCAAATCAAGATTCTTACATCGTGATTCATTCTGGTTTTATTAGTATCAAGAATAAATTGCCAAATCTCCAAACTGGGTAAACTGGAGTCACTTCGGTTAAAAGTGGGATAACTTCTTCATCATAACTCCTATGATCTTGATTCAACTTCAGGGTGATTCTAAACTGATTTATGAGTCCAAATCAAGATTATTACATCGTGATTCATTCTGGTTTTATTAGTATCAAGAATAAATTGCCAAATCTCCAAACAGGGTAAATTGGAGTCACTTCGGTAAAAAGTGGGAAAACATCTTCATCATAACTCCTATGATCTTGATTCAAATTCAGGGTGATTCTACACTGATTTATGAGTCCATATCAATATTCTTACATCTTTATTCGTTCTGGTTTTATTTGTATCAAGAAGAAATTACCAAATCTCCAAACAGGATAAACTGGAGTCACTTCGGTTAAAAGTGGGATAACTTCTTCATCATAACTCCTACGATCTTGATTCAACTTCAGGGTGATTCTAAACTGATTTATGAGTCCAAATCAAGATTCTTACATCGTGATTCATTCTGGTTTTATTAGTATCAAGAATAAATTGCCAAATCTCCAAACAGGGTAAACTGGAGTCACTTCGGTAAAAAGTGGGAAAACATCTTCATCATAACTCCAATGATATTGATTCAACTTCAGGGTGATTCTACACTTATTTATGAGTCCAGATCAATATTCTTAAATCTTGAATCATTATGGTTTTATTTGTATCAAGAAGAAATTGCCAAATCTCCAAACAGGGTAAATTGGAATCACTTCGGTTAAAAGTGGGATAACTTCTTCATCATAACTCCTATGATCTTGATTCAACTTCAGGGTGATTCTAAACTGATTTATGATTCCAAATCAAGATTCTTACATAGTGATTCATTCTGGTTTTATTTGTATCAAGAAATTGCCAAATCTCCAAACAGGGTAAACTAGAATCACTTCGGTTAAAAGTGGGATAACTTCTTCATCATAACTCCAATGATATTGATTCAACTCCAGGGTGATTCTACACTGATAAATGAGTCGAAATCAAGTTTCTTACATCGTGATTCATTCTGGTTTTTTTAGTATCAAGAATAAATTACCAAATCTCCAAACAAGGTAAACTGGAGTCACTTCGGTAAAAAGTGGGATAACTTCTTCATCATAACTCCTATGATCTTGATTCAACTTCAGGGTGATTCTACACTGATTAATGAGTCGAAATCAAGCTTCTTACATCGTGATTCATTCTGATTTTATTAGTATCAAGAATAAATTGCCAAATCTCCAAACAGGGTAAATTGGAATCACTTCGGTTAAAAGTGGGATAACTTCTTCATCATAACTCCTATGATCTTGATTCAACTTCAGGGTGATTCTAAACTGATTTATGAGTCCAAATCAAGATTCTTACATCGTGATTCATTCTTGTTTTATTAGTATCAAGAATAAATTGCCAAATCTCCTAACAGGGTAAACTGGAGTCACTTCGGTAAATAGTGGGAAAACATCTTCATCATAACTCCTATGATCTTGATTCAACTTCAGGGTGATTCTACACTTATTTATGAGTCCAGATTAAGATACTTACATCTTGAATCATTATGGTTTTATTTTTATCAAGAAGAAATTGCCAAATCTCCAAACTGGGTAAACTGGAATCACTTCGGTTAAAAGTGGGATAACTTCTTCATCATATCTCCTATGATCTTGATTCAACTTCAGGGGGATTCTAAACTGATTTATGAGTCCAAATCAATATTCTTATATCGTGATTCATTCTGGTTTTATTTGTATCAAGAAGAAATTGTCAAATCTCCAAACAAGATAAACTAGAATCACTTTGGTTAAAAGTGGGATAACTTCTTCATCATAACTCCAATGATATTGATTCAACTCCAGGGTGATTCTACACTGATTAATGTGTCCAAATAAAGCTTCTTACATCGTGATTCATTCTGGTTTTATTAGTATCAAAAATAAATTGCCAAATCTCAAAAAAGGGTAAATTGGAGTCACTTCGGTAAAAAGTGGGAAAACATCTTCATCATAACTCCTATGATCTTGATTCAAATTCAGGGTGATTCTACACTGATTTATGAGTCCATATCAATATTCTTACATCTTGATTCATTATGGTTTTATTAGTATCAAGAAGAAATTGCCAACTCTCCAAACAGGGCAAACTGGAATCACTTCGGTAAAAAGTGGGAAACATCTTCATCATAACTCCAATGATATTGATTCAATTTCAGGGTGATTATCCACTGATTTGTGAGTCAAAATAAAGATTCTTACATCTTTATACTTTCTGGTTTGATTAGAATCAAGAAGAAATTGTCAGAGCTCCAAACAGGGTAAACTGGAGTCACTTCGGTTAAAAGTGGGATAACTTCTTCATCATAACTCCTATGATATTGATTCAACTTCGGGGTCATTCTAAACTGATTTATGAGTCCAAATCAAGATTCTTACATCGTGATTCATTCTGGTTTTATTAGTATCAAGAATAAATTGCCAAATCTCGAAATAGGGCAAACTAGAATCACTTCGGTTAAAAGTGGGATAACTTCTTCATCATAACTCCAATGATATTGATTCAACTTCAGGGTGATTATCCACTGATTAATGAGTCAAAGTAAATCTTCTTACATCTTGATACATTCTGGTTTGATTATAATCAAGAAGAAATTGCCAAATCTCCAAATAGGATAAACTGGAGTCACTTCGGTTAAAAGTGGGATAACTTCTTCATCATAACTCCTATGATCTTGATTCAACTTCAGGGTGATTCAAAACTGATTTATGAGTCCAAATCAATATTCTTACATCGTGATTCATTCTGGTTTTATTAGTATCAAGAATAAATTGCCAAATCTCCAAACTGGGTAAACTGGAGTCACTTCGGTTAAAAGTGGGATAACTTCTTCATCATAACTCCTATGATCTTGATTCAACTTCAGGGTGATTCTAAACTGATTTATGAGTCCAAATCAAGATTATTACATCGTGATTCATTCTGGTTTTATTAGTATCAAGAATAAATTGCCAAATCTCCAAACAGGGTAAACTGGAGTCACTTCGGTAAAAAGTGGGAAAACATCTTCATCATAACTCCTATGATCTTGATTCAACTTCAGGGTGATTCTAAACTTATTTATCAGTGCAAATCAAGGTTCTTAAATCGTGATTCGTTCTGGTTTTATTTGTATCAAGAAGAAATTGCGAAATCTCCAAACAGGGTAAACTAGAATCACTTCGGTTAAAAGTGGAATAACTTCTTCATCATAACTCCAATGATATTGATTCAACTCCAGGGTGATTCTACACTGATTAATGAGTCGAAATCAAGATTCTTACATCGTGATTCATTCTGGTTTTATTAGTATCAAGAATAAATTGCCAAATCTCCAAACAGGGTAAATTGGAGTCACTTCGGTAAAAAGTGGGAAAACATCTTCATCATAACTCCTATGATCTTGATTCAAATTCAGGGTGATTCTACACTGATTTATGAGTCCATATCAATATTCTTACATCTTTATTCATTATGGTTTTATTAGTATCAAGAAGAAATTGCCAAATCTCCAAACAGGATAAACTGGAGTCACTTCGGTTAAAAGTGGGATAACTTCTTCATCATAACTCCTATGATCTTGATTCAACTTCAGGGTGATTCTAAACTGATTTATGAGTCCAAATCAAGATTCTTACATCGTGATTCATTCTGGTTTTATTAGTATCAAGAATAAATTACCAAATCTCCAAACAGGGTAAACTGGAGTCACTTCGGTAAAAAGTGGGAAAACATCTTCATCATAACTCATATGATCTTGATTCAACTTCAGGGTGATTCTACACTTATTTATGAGTCCAGATCAAGATTCTTAAATCTTGAATCATTATGGTTTTATTTGTATCAAGAAGAAATTGCCAAATCTCCAAACAGGATAAATTGGAATCACTTCGGTTAAAAGTGGGATAACTTCTTCATCATAACTCCTATGATCTTGATTCAACTTCAGGGTGATTCTAAACTGATTTATGATTCCAAATCAAGATTCTTACATCGTGATTCATTCTGGTTTTATTTGTATCAAGAAATTGCCAAATCTCCAAACAGGGTAAACTAGAATGACTTCGGTTAAAAGTGGGATAACTTCTTCATCATAACTCCAATGATATTGATTCAACTCCAGGGTGATTCTACACTGATTAATGAGTCCAAATCAAGCTTCTTACATCGTGATTCATTCTGGTTTTATTAGTATCAAGAATAAATTGCCAAATCTCCAAATAGGGTAAACTGGAGTCACTTCGGTAAAAAGTGGGAAAACATCTTCATCATAACTCCTATGATCTTGATTCAACTTCAGGGTGATTCTACACTGATTAATGAGTCGAAATCAAGCTTCTTACATCGTGATTCATTCTGGTTTTATTAGTATCAAGAATAAATTGCCAAATCTCCAAACAGAGTAAATTGGAATCACTTCGGTTAAAAGTGGGAAAACATCTTCATCATAACTCCTATGATCTTGATTCAAATTCAGGGTGATTCTACACTGATTTATGAGTCCATATCAATATTCTTACATATTTATTCATTATGGTTTTATTAGTATCAAGAAGAAATTGCCAACTCTCCAAACAGGGCAAACTGGAATCACTTCGGTTAAAAGTGGGAAAACATCTTCATCATAACTCCAATGATATTGATTCAATTTCAGGGTGATTATCCACTGATTTATGAGTCAAAATAAATATTCTTACATATTTATACATTCTGGTTTGATTATAATCAAGAAGAAATTGCCAAATCTCCAAACAGGGTAAACTGGAGTCACTTCGGTTAAAAGTGGGATAACTTCTTCATCATAACTCCTATGATCTTGATTCAACTTCAGGGTGATTCTAAACTGATTTATGAGTCCAAATCAAGATTCTTACATCGTGATTCATTCTGGTTTTATTAGTATCAAGAATAAATTGCCAAATCTCCAAATAGGGCAAACTAGAATCACTTCGGTTAAAAGTGGGATAACTTCTTCATCATAACTCCAATGATATTGATTCAATTTCAGGGTGATTATCCACTGATTAATGAGTCAAAATAAAGCTTCTTACATCTTGATACATTCTGGTTTGATTATAATCAAGAAGAAATTGCCAAATATCCAAATAGGATAAACAGGAGTCACTTCGGTTAAAAGTGGGATAACTTCTTCATCATAACTCCTATGATCTTGATTCAACTTCAGGGTGATTCTAAACTGATTTATGAGTCCAAATCAAGATTCTTACATCGTGATTCATTCTGATTTTATTAGTATCAAGAATAAATTGACAAATCTCCAAATAGGGCAAACTAGAATCACTTCGGTTAAAAGTGGGATAACTTCTTCATCATAACTCCAATGATACTGATTCAATTTCAGGGTGATTATCCACTGATTAATGAGTCAAAATAAAGCTTCTTACATCTTGATACATTCTGGTTTGATTATAATCAAGAAGAAATTGCCAAATATCCAAATAGGATAAACTGGAGTCACTTCGGTTAAAAGTGGGATAACTTCTTCATCATAACTCCTATGATCTTGATTCAACTTCAGGGTGATTCAAAACTGATTTATGAGTCCAAATCAAGATTCTTACATCGTGATTCATTCTGGTTTTATTAGTATCAAGAATAAATTGCCAAATCTCCAAACTGGGTAAACTGGAGTCACTTCGGTATAACTTCTTCATCATAACTCCTATGATCTTGATTCAACTTCAGGGTGATTCTAAACTGATTTATGAGTCCAAATCAAGATTCTTACATCGTGATTCATTCTGGTTTTATTAGTATTAAGAATAAATTGCCAAATTTCCAAACAGGGTAAACTAGAATCACTTCGGTTAAAAGTGGGATAACTTCTTCATCATAACTCCAATGATATTGATTCAACTCCAGGGTGATTCTACACTGATTAATGTGTCCAAATAAAGCTTCTTACATCGTGATTCATTCTGGTTTTATTAGTATCATGAATAAATTGCCAAATCTCCAAACAGGGTAAATTGGAGTCACTTCGGTAAAAAGTGGGAAAACATCTTCATCATAACTCCTATGATCTTGATTCAAATTCAGGGTGATTCTACACTGATTTATGAGTCCATATCAATATTATTACATCTTGATTCATTATGGTTTTATTAGTATCAAGAAGAAATTACCAAATCTCTAAACAGGGTAAATTTGAATCACTTCGGTTAAAAATGGGATAACTTCTTCATCATAACTCCTATGATCTTGATTCAACTTCAGGGTGATTCTAAACTGATTTATGATTCCAAATCAAGATTCTTACATCGTGATTCATTCTGGTTTTATTTGTATTAAGAAATTTCCAAATCTCCAAACAGGGTAAACTAGAATCACTTCGGTTAAAAGTGGGATAACTTCTTCATCATAACTCCAATGATATTGATTCAACTCCAGGGTGATTATACACTGATTAATGAGTCCAAATCAAGCTTCTTACATCGTGATTCATTCTGGTTTTATTAGTATCAAGAATAAATTGCCAATCTCCAAACAGGGTAAACTGGAGTCACTTCGGTAAAAAGTGGGAAAACATCTTCATCATAACTCCTATGATCTTGATTCAACTTCAGGGTGATTCTACACTGATTAATGAGTCGAAATCAAGTATAGCTGTCAAATGGGTGGGCCGACCATTGGTTGTCCATGTCCGTATGTAAAGTGGTCAATTTTGGTGATACCCATTTGTCCATGTGGGTTTTAAATGGACAAAAATCACTAGACCATTAGACCATGGGTGTTAATGGGTTTGGACTATATGGACATGGTTCACCCAATGGTCACCAAAAATTAAGGTTTCTAAAATTTTGTCATTTGATCTCTATCAAAATCAAAAGTGTTTTCGCCAAATCGAGTTTTCCATCAAAACTATAAAATCCAAATTTTCCCGCTAAAATCACAAAATAGAGATTTCCCACAAAAATCGCAAAACCGAGATTTCACTCTAAAATCTGAAAACTAAGATTTTTCGCCAAAATCTCAAAACCGAGATTTCCCGCCAAAATCTCAAAACTGAGATTTCCCGCCAAAACCGCAAAATTGAAATTTCCCGCCAAAATCTCAAAATCGAGAATTCCCGTTGAAATCGCAAAATTGAGATTTTCCGTTGAAATCGCAAAATTGAGATTTTCCGTTGAAATCACAAAATTGAGATTTTCCGTTGAAATCACAAAATTGAGATTTCCGCCAAAACCGCAAATCAAAATTTCTCGCCAAAATCTCAAAACTGAGATTTCCAGTCGAAATCTCAAAACTGAGATTTGTCACCGAAATCTCAAAATTGAGATTTCCCGTTGAAATTACAAAATCAAAATTTCCCGCCAAAATCTTAAAACCAAGATTTTTCGCCAAAACTGCAAAATCAAAATTTCCAGCCAAAATTTCAAAACTGAGATTTCCCGCCAAAATCTCAAAACCGAGATTTCCAGCCAAAATCTCAAAACCGAGATTTCCCGCCAAACCTTCAAAATCGAAATTTCCCACCAAAATCTCAAAACTGAGATTACATAATCTTGTTTTCCCGTCAATATCATAAAAATCATATTATAATGTTTTGAATATTTAATTGTTTTACTTGTGGATTTATAGATGAATTTTAATTTTATAAACTTGTATTTGTATTTATAGGTTTATAGATTGAAATTCAAAATTTTCTTAAATGGTACTTAATGGTCTCCATGGCACTCCATATAAATATGGGTGTTTGTGGATTTGGTCCTTAATGGTCATGGTCTCTAATGGACATGGTCACTCTTTGTCCACAAAGAGGAAATGGACAAATGGATATGGGCTAATGGACATGGGTTCGCCCATCTGACAGCTCTAAAATCAAGCTTCTTACATCGTGATTCATTCTGGTTTTATTAGTATCAAGAATAAATTGCCAAATCTCCAAACAGGGTAAATTGGAATCACTTCGGTTAAAAGTGGGATAACTTCTTCATCATAACTCCTATGATCTTGATTCAACTTCAGGGTGATTCTAAACTGATTTATGATTCCAAATCAAGATTCTTACATCGTGATTCATTCTGGTTTTATTTGTATCAAGAAATTTCCAAATCTCCAAACAGGGTAAACTAGAATCACTTCGGTTAAAAGTGGGATAACTTCTTCATCATAACTCCAATGATATTGATTCAACTCCAGGGTGATTATACACTGATTAATGAGTCCAAATCAAGCTTCTTACATCGTGATTCATTCTGGTTTTGTTTGTATCAAGAAGAAATTGCCAAATCTCCAAACAGGGTAAACTGGAATCACTTCGGTTAAAAGTGCGATAACTTCTTCATCATAACTCCTATGATCTTGATTCAACTTCAGGGTGATTCTAAACTGATTTATGATTCCAAATCAAGATTCTTACATCGTGATTCATTCTGGTTTTATTTGTATCAAGAAATTGCCAAATCTCCAAACAGGGTAAACTAGAATCACTTTTGTTAAAAGTGGGATAACTTATTCATCATAACTCCAATGATATTGATTCAAATCCAGGGTGATTCTACACTGATTAATGAGTCCAAATCAAGCTTCTTACATCCTGATTCATTCTGGTTTTATTAGTATCAAGAATAAATTGCCAAATCTCGAAACATGGTATACTAGATTCACTTCGGTAAAAAGTGGGAAAACATCTTCATCATAACTCCTATGATCTTGATTCAACTTCAGGGTGATTCTACACTGATTTATGAGTCCAGATCAAGATTCTTACATCTTGATTCATTATGGTTTTATTAGTATCAAGAAGAAATTGCCAACTCTCCAAACAGGGCAAACTGGAATCACTTCGGTTAAAAGTGGGATAACTTCTTCATCATAACTCCAATGATATTGATTCAACTTCAGGGTGATTACCCACTGATTTATGAGTCAAAATAAAGCTTCTTACCTCTTGATACATTCTGTTTTGATTAGAATCAAGAAGAAATTGCCAAATCCCCAAACAGGGTAAACTGGAGTCACTTCGGTTAAAAGTGGGATAACTTCTTCATCATAACTCCTATGATCTTGATTCAACTTCAGGGTGATTCTAAACTTATTTATCAGTGCAAATCAAGCTTCTTACATCGTGATTCGTTCTGGTTTTATTTGTATCAAGAAGAAATTGCCAAATCTCCAAACAGGGTAAACTAGAATCACTTCGGTTAAAAGTGGGATAACTTCTTCATCATAACTCCAATGATATTGATTCAACTCCAGGGTGATTCTACACTGATTAATGAGTCGAAATCAAGCTTCTTACATCGTGATTCATTCTGGTTTTCTTAGTATCAAGAATAAATTGCCAACTCTCCAAACAGGATAAACTGGAGTCACTTCGGTAAAAAGTGGGAAAACATCTTCATCATAACTCCTATGATCTTGATTCAACTTCAGGGTGATTCTACACTGATTAATGAGTCGAAATCAAGCTTCTTATATCGTGATTCATTCTGGTTTTATTAGTGTCAAGAATAAATTGCCAACTCTCCAAACAGGGTAAACTGGAGTCACTTTGGTAAAAAGTGGGAAAACATCTTCATCATAACTCCTATGATCTTGATTCAACTTCAGGGTGATTCTACACTGATTTATGAGTCCATATCAAGCTTATTACATCGTGATTCATTCTGGTTATATTAGTATCAAGAAGAAATTGCCAAATCTCCAAACAGGGTAAACTAGAATCACTTCGGTTAAAAGTGGGATAACTTCTTCATCATAACTCCAATGATATATATTCAACTCCAGGGTGATTCTACACTGATTAATGAGTCCAAATTAATCTTCTTACATCGTGATTCATTCTGGTTTTATTAGTATTAAGGATAAATTGTCAAATCTCCAAACAGGTTAAACTGGAGTCACTTCGGTAAAAAGTGGGAAAACATCTTCATCATAACTCCTATGATCTTGATTCAACTTCAGGGTGATTCTACACTAATTTATGAGTCCAGATCAAGATTCTTATATCTTGAATAATTATGGTTTTATTAGTATCAAGAAGAAATTGCCAACTCTCCAAACAGGGCAAACTAGAATCACTTCGGTTAAAAGTGGGATAACTTCTTCATCATAACTCCAATGATATTGATTCAACTTCAGGGTGATTATCCACTGATTAATGAGTCAAAATAAAGCTTCTTACATCTTGATAAATTCTGGTTTGATTATAATCAAGAAGAAATTGCCAAATCTCCAAATAGGATAAACTGGAGTCACTTCGGTTAAAAGTGGGATAACTTCTTCATCATAACTTCTATGATCTTGATTCAACTTCAGGGTGATTCAAAACTGATTTATGAGTCCAAATCAAGATTCTTACATTGTGATTCATTCTGGTTTTATTAGTATCAAGAATAAATTGCCAAATCTCCAAACAGGGTAAACTGGAGTCACTTCGGTAAAAAGTGGGAAAACATCTTCATCATAACTCCTATGATCTTGATTCAACTTCAGGGTGATTCTACACTGATTTTTGAGTCAAGATTAAGAGACTTACATCTTGAATCATTATGGTTTTATTTGTATCAGGAAGAAATTGCTAAAATCTCCAAACAGGATAAACTGAAACCACTTCGGTTAAAAGTGGGATAACTTCTTCATCATATCTCCTATGATCTTGATTCAACTTCAGGGTGATTCTAAACTGATTTTTGAGTCCAAATCAAGATTCTTATATCGTGATTCATTCTGGTTTTATTTGTATCAAGAAGAAATTGCCAAATCTCCAAACAGGGTAAACTAGAATTACTTCGGTTAAAAGTGGGATAACTTCTTCATCATAACTCCAATGATATTGATTCAACTCCAGGGTGATTCTACACTGATTAATGAGTCCAAATAAAGCGTCTTACATCGTGATTCATTCTGGTTTTTATTAGTATCAAGAATAAATTGCCAAATCTCCAAATTGGATTCACTTCGGTAAAAAGTGGGAAAACATCTTCATCATAACTCCTATGATCTTGATTCAACTTCAGGGTGATTCTACACTGATTAATGAGTCGAAATCAAGCTTCTTACATCGTGATTCATTCTGGTTTTATTAGTATCAAGAATAAATTGCCAACTCTCCAAACAGGGTAAACTGGAGTCACTTCGGTAAAAAGTGGGAAAACATCTTCATCATAACTCCTATGATCTTGATTCAACTTCAGGGTGATTCTACACTGATTTATGAGTCCAAATCAAGCTTCTTACATCGTGATTCATTCTGGTTTATTAGTATCAAGAAGAAATTGCCAAATCTCTAAACAGGATAAACTAGAATCACTTCGGTTAAAAGTGGGATAACTTCTTCATCATAACTCCAATGATATTGATTCAACTCCAGGGTGATTCTACACTGATTAATGAGTCCAAATAAATCTTCTTACATCGTGATTCATTCTGGTTTTATTAGTATCAAGAATAAATTGCCAAATCTCCAAACAGGGTAAAACTGGAGTCACTTCCGGTAAAAAGTGGGAAAACATCTTCATCATAACTCCTATGATCTTGATTCAACTTTAGGGTGATTCTACACTGATTTATGATTCCAGATCAAGGTTCTTACATCTTGAATCATTATCGTTTTATTAGTATCAAAGAAGAAATTGCCAACTCTCGAAAACAGGGCAAACTAGAATCACTTCGGTTAAAAGTGAGATAACTTCTTCATCATAACTCCAATGATATTGATTCAACTTCAGGGTGATTATCCACTGATTTATGAGTCAAAATAAAGCTTCTTACATCTTGATACATTCTGGTTTGATTATAATCAAGAAGAAATTGCCAAATCTCCAAACAGGGTAAACTAGAGTCACTTCGGTTAAAAGTGGGATAAACTTCTTCATCATAACTCCTATGATCTTGATTCAACTTCAGGGTGATTCAAAACTGATTTATGAGTCCAAATCAAGATTCTTACATCTTGATTCATTCTGGTTTTATTAGTATCAAGAATAAATTGCCAAATATCCAAACACGGTAAACTGGAGTCACTTCGGTAAAAAGTGAGAAAACATCTCATCATAACTCGTATGATCTTGATTCAATTTCAGGGTGATTCTAACACTGATTTATGAGTCCATATCAAGATTCCTTACATCTTGATTCATTATGGTTTTATTAGTATCAAGAAGAAATTGCCAAATCTCCAAACAGGGTAAACTGGAGTCACTTCGGTAAAAGTGAGAAAACATCTTCATCATAACTCGTATGATCTTGATTCAACTTCAGGGTGATTCTACACTGATTTATGAGTCCATATCAAGATTCTTACATCTTGATTCATTATGGTTTTATTAGTATCAAGAAGAAATTGCCAACTCTCCAAAAAGGGCAAACTTGAATCACTTCGGTTAAAAGTGGGATAACTTCTTCATCATAACTCCAATGATATTGATTCAACTTCAGGGTGATTATCCACTGATTTATGAGTCAAAATAAAGCTTCTTACCTCTTGATACATTCTGTTTTGATTAGAATCAAGAAGAAATTGCCAAATCCCCAAACAGGGTAAACTGGAGTCACTTCGGTTAAAAGTGGGATAACTTCTTCATCATAACTCCTATGATCTTGATTCAACTTCAGGGTGATTCTAAACTTATTTATCAGTGCAAATCAAGCTTCTTACATCATGATTCGTTCTGGTTTTATTTGTATCAAGAAGAAATTGCCAAATCTTCAAACAGGGTAAACTAGAATCACTTCGGTTAAAAGTGGGATAACTTCTTCATCATAACTCCAATGATATTGATTCAACTCCAGGGTGATTCTACACTGATTAATGAGTCGAAATCAAGCTTCTTACATCGTGATTCATTCTGGTTTTCTTAGTATCAAGAATAAATTGCCAACTCTCCAAACAGGGTAAACTGGAGTCACTTCGGTAAAAAGTGGGAAAACATCTTCATCATAACTCCTATGATCTTGATTCAACTTCAGGGTGATTCTACACTGATTAATGAGTCGAAATCAAGCTTCTTACATCGTGATTCATTCTGGTTTTATTAGTATCAAGAATAAATTGCCAACTCTCCAAACAGGGTAAACTGGAGTCACTTCGGTAAAAAGTGGGAAAACATCTTCATCATAACTCCTATGATCTTGATTCAACTTCAGGGTGATTCTACACTGATTTCTGAGTCCAAATCAAGCTTCTTACATCGTGATTCATTCTGGTTTTATTAGTATCAAGAAGAAATTGCCAAATCTCCAAACAGGGTAAACTAGAATCACTTCGGTTAAAAGTGGGATAACTTCTTCATCATAACTCCAATGATATTGATTCAACTCCAGGGTGATTCTACACTGATTAATGAGTCCAAATCAATCTTCTTACATCGTGATTTATTCTGGTTTTATTAGTATCAAGAATAAATTGCCAAATCTCCAAAAAGGGTAAACTGGAGTCACTTCGGTAAAAAGTGGGAAAACATCTTCATCATAACTCCTATGATCTTGATTCAAATTCAGGGTGATTCTACACTGATTTATGAGTCCAGATCAAGATTCTTACATCTTGATTCATTATGCTTTTATTAGTATCAAGAAGAAATTGCCAACTCTCCAAACAGGGCAAACTGGAATCACTTCGGTTAAAAGTGGGATAACTTCTTCATCATAACTCCAATGATATTGATTCAACTTCAGAGTGATTATCTACTGATTTATGAGTCAAAATAAAGCTTCTTACCTCTTGATACATTCTTTTTTGATTAGAATTAAGAAGAAATTGCCAAATCCCCAAACAGGGTAAACTGGAGTCACTTCGGTTAAAAGTGGGATAACTTCTTCATCATAACTCCTATGATCTTGATTCAACTTCAGGGTGATTCTAAACTTATTTATCAGTGCAAATAAAGCTTCTTACATCGTGATTCGTTCTGGTTTTATTTGTATCAAGAAGAAATTGCCAAATCTCCAAACAGGGTAAACTAGAATCACTTCGGTTAAAAGTGGGATAACTTCTTCATCATAACTCCAATGATATTGATTCAACTCCAGGGTGATTCTACACTGATTAATGAGTCGAAATCAAGCTTCTTACATCGTGATTCATTCTGGTTTTCTTAGTATCAAGAATAAATTGCCAACTCTCCAAACAGGGTAAACTGGAGTCACTTCGGTAAAAAGTGGGAAAACATCTTCATCATAACTCCTATGATCTTGATTCAACTTCAGGGTGATTCTACACTGATTAATGAGTCGAAATCAAGCTTCTTACATCGTGATTCATTCTGGTTTTATTAGTATCAAGAATAAATTGCCAACTCTCCAAACAGGGTAAACTGGAGTCACTTCGGTAAAAAGTGGGAAAACATCTTCATCATAACTCCTATGATCTTGATTCAACTTCAGGGTGATTCTACACTGATTTCTGAGTCCAAATCAAGCTTCTTACATCGTGATTCATTCTGGTTTTATTAGTATCAAGAAGAAATTGTCAAATCTCCAAACAGGGTAAACTAGAATCACTTCGGTTAAAAGTGGGATAACTTCTTCATCATAACTCCAATGATATTGATTCAACTCCAGGGTGATTCTACACTGATTAATGAGTCCAAATCAATCTTCTTACATCGTGATTTATTCTGGTTTTATTAGTATCAAGAATAAATTGCCAAATCTCCAAACATGGTAAACTGGAGTCACTTCGGTAAAAAGTGGGAAAACATCTTCATCATAACTCCTATGATCTTGATTCAACTTCAGGGTGATTCTACACTGATTTATGAGTCCAGATCAAGATTCTTACATGTTGAATCATTATGGTTTTATTAGTATCAAGAAGAAATTGCCAACTCTCCAAACAGGGCAAACTAGAATCACTTCGGTTAAAAGTGGGATAACTTATTCATCATAACTCCAATGATATTGATTCAACTTCAGGGTGATTATCCACTGATTTATGAGTCAAAATAAAGCTTCTTATATCTTGATACATTCTGGTTTGATTATAATCAAGAAGAAGTTGCCAAATCTCCAAACAAGGTAAACTGGAGTCACTTCGGTTAAATGTGGGATAACTTCTTCATCATAACTCCTATGATCTTGACTCAACTTCAGGGTGATTCTAAACTTATTTATCAGTGTAAATCAAGCTTCTTACATCGTGATTCTTTCTGGTTTTATTTGTATCAAGAAGAAATTGCCAAATCTCCAAACAGGGTAAACTAGAATCACTTCGGTTAAAAGTGGGATAACTTCTTCATCATAACTCCAATGATATTGATTCAACTCCAGGGTGATTCTACACTGATTAATGAGTCGAAATAAAGCTTCTTACATCGTGATTCATTCTGGTTTTCTTAGTATCAAGAATAAATTGCCAACTCTCCAAACAGGGTAAACTGGAGTTACTTCGGTAAAAAGTGGGAAAACATCTTCATCATAACTCCTATGATCTTGATTCAACTTCAGGGTGATTCTACACTGATTAATGAGTCGAAATCAAGCTTCTTACATCGTGATTCATTCTGGTTTTATTAGTATCAAGAATAAATTGCCAACTCTCAAAAAAGGGTAAACTAGAGTCACTTCGGTAAAAAGTGGGAAAACATCTTCATCATAACTCCTATGATCTTGATTCAACTTCAGGGTGATTCTACACTGATTTATGAGTCAAAATAAAGCTTCTTACATCGTGATTCTTTCTGGTTTTATTTGTATCAAGAAGAAATTACCAAATCTTCAAACAGGGTAAACTAGAATCACTTCGGTTAAAAGTGGGATAACTTCTTCATCATAACTCCAATGATATTGATTCAACTCCAGGGTGATTCTACACTGATTAATGAGTCCAAATAAATCTTTTTACATCGTGATTCATTCTGGTTTTATTAGTATCAAGAATAAATTGCCAAATCTCCAAACAGGGTAAACTGGAGTCACTTCGGTAAAAAGTGGGAAAACATCTTCATCATAACTCCTATGATCTTGATTCAACTTCAGGGTGATTCTACACTGATTTATGAGTCCAGATCAAGATTCTTACATCTTGAATCATTATGGTTTTATTAGTATCAAGAAGAAATTGCCAACTCTCCAAACAGGGCAAACTAGAATCACTTCGGTTAAAAGTGAGATAACTTCTTCATCATAACTCCAATGATATTGATTCAACTTCAGGGTGATTATCCACTGATTTATGAGTCAAAATAAAGCTTCTTACATCTTGATACATTCTGGTTTGATTATAATCAAGAAGAAATTGCCAAATCTCCAAACAGGGTAAACTGGAGTCACTTCGGTTAAAAGTGGGATAACTTCTTCATCATAACTCCTATGATCTTGACTCAACTTCAGGGTGATTCAAAACTGATTTATGAGTCCAAATCAAGATTCTTACATCTTGATTCATTCTGGTTTTATTAGTATCAAGAATAAATTGCCAAATATCCAAACACGGTAAACTGGAGTCACTTCGGTAAAAAGTGAGAAAACATCTTCATCATAACTCGTATGATCTTGATTCAATTTCAGGGTGATTCTACACTGATTTATGAGTCCATATCAAGATTCTTACATCTTGATTCATTATGGTTTTATTAGTATCAAGAAGAAATTGCCAAATCTCCAAACAGGGTAAACTGGAGTCACTTCGGTAAAAAGTGAGAAAACATCTTCATCACAACTCGTATGATCTTGATTCAACTTCAGGGTGATTCTACACTGATTTATGAGTCCATATCAAGATTCTTACATCTTGATTCATTCTGTTTTGATTAGAATCAAGAAGAAATTGCCAAATCTCCAAACATGGTAAACTGGAGTCACTTCGGTTAAAAGTGGGATAACTTCTTCATCATAACTCCTATGATCTTGATTAAACTTCAGGATGATTCTACACTGATTTATGAGTCCAAATCAAGATTCTTCAATCTTGATTCATTCTGGTTTGATTAGAATCAAGAAGAAATTGTCAAATCTCCAAACAGGGTAAACTGGAATCACTTCGGTTAAAAGTGGAATAACATCTTCATTATATGATGCGTCCCTAGGATGCTCTTTGGTTGATGGGAATGGATAGATCCTTGCAAGAACGAATCAGGGACTCAAGTTCTTCAAGGCTTGTGGATTGAATGGTGACACAAGAGGGATGGATGATCTCTTGATACTCCTAGATGAATAACTCGGATATGACACACCAAATTAGACACCCTTAGGTCTCTGGATACTACACACCAGACTCGACACACTTTCTAGAGAGAGAGCCGTCAAGGAGAAAAGATACTGGTTTATTGAAAGATGGATGATTACAATAGGGTTTAGAGACCCATTTAAATAAGAAACCAGAGAACATGCTCTCTAGGGTTTCGACAATAAGCAAAAAAAAAGGAAACTATAGTTTATGCTTTAAAATGAAATAAAATGTAACTTCTTTTAGCCTTGGACCGAGATAGGGCCTAAGTGATGTGAAGACAAGTTGTGGCCTCGTTAAAAACCTTCCTCCGGAAAACCTCGTGGGACAAAACCAAAAGCAAGGAAAAGAGCACGCACCCCATGTCTTGCCTAGACACTAACTCAGCTTGATGTAGAGATGGCTTGAATGGTGATCAAGACATCTCGGATCAGACCTTGTCCAAGACTTTCTTGTTGTGGATGTGAAGTGAGTAATCCAACAACATTCTCTTCAAGCTTCTTGACTCTGGAACGAGTCATGGGACCTTCAGGAATGGCTAGAGCATCATCACCAGGCTGCTGGTGCAATGTGGCTTCATGTGGCTCATCTAGACTCTCCTTGTTCTCCTTAGTGATCCGGTCCATGATCACATCATCCCTCCCTCTTGAAAAGGATTTGTCCTCAAATCAGGTTCATCTACAGCAAAAGGAGCCAAGTCAGTGACATTGAAGCTATTTGATACATCATACTTACCTTGGAGATCAAGTTTGTAGGCATTGTCATTGATCTTGTGGATGATCTCGAAGGGTCCATCAACCCTTGGCATCAGCTTGGACTTCCTCTCGTTGGGGAACCTATCCTTCCTCAGGTGCAACCAAACTTGGTCACCAACTTCAAAGGTTCTCACACGTCTCCCCTTGTTAGCTTGCTTCTCATAAAGCTTGGTCTTCTGCTCAATGTTTTGTCTAGCCTTCTCATGGATCCGTTGGACCATCTCTGCTTTCTTCTTGCCATCTAGACTGATCCTTTCACACTCAGGTAAAGGCATTAGATCCAAAGGAGAGGTGGGATTGAACCCATAAACAATCTCAAAAGGTGAATACTTAGAAGCAGAATGCATAGCATGATTGTATGCAAATTCACAGTGTGGTAAGTATTCTTCCCATGTCCTTAAGTTCTTTTTAATGAATGCACGCAGGAGTGTTCCTAAGGTTCTATTAACTACTTCAGTTTGTCCATCAGTTTGTGGATGACATGTAGTAGAAAACAACAGTTTAGTGCCTAGCTTAGACCAAAGTGTCTTCCAGAAGTAACTAAGAAACTTAGTGTCCCTATCAGAAACTATAGTCCTAGGCATGCCATGCAAACGAACAACCTCTTTAAAGAACAAGTTAGCAACGTGCAATGCATCATCAGTCTTATGACATGCTATGAAATGTGCCATCTTAGAGAACCTATCAACAACCACAAAGATTGAATCCTTTCCTGTTCTAGTCCTAGGTAAACCAACAATAAAGTCCATGGAAATGTCATTCCAGGGATGGTGTGGAATGGGTAAAGGAGTATACAAACCCTGGGATTGGACTTGGGACTTGGCATGCTTGCAAGTAGCACACCTCCCACAGATTCTTTCCACATCTCTCTTCATGTGCGGCCAATAGAAGTGATCCTGCAAAACTTTTAAGGTCTTGGCAATCCCAAAGTGTCCCATTAGACTGCCCCCATGGGATTCCCTGACAAAAAGATCTCTCAAAGAGCAATTAGGCACACACAATCTATTGTCATAAAACAAGTAGCCTTCTTTTCTAAAGTAATGCCCTGCAGCAAACTTAGCACAAGAAGCATAGGCTTCCTTGAAATCATGGTCAGTGTCATACATTTCCTTTATCTGCTCAAACCCAAGCAACTTAGCATCTAGGGTGGTCAAGAGAACATACCTCCGAGATAGTGCATCAGCAACTACATTCTCCTTACCTTGTTTATATTTGATCACGTATGGGAAGGTCTCAATGAACTCAACCCACCTTGCGTGTCTCTTGCTAAGCTTACTCTGCCCTTTTAGATACTTTAGGGACTCATGATCAGTGTGTATGACAAACTCCTTGGGCCACAAGTAGTGTTGCCACGTTTGTAATGCCCTCACCAAGGCATATAGTTCTTTGTCATAGGTTGCATAGTTGAGAGTGGCTCCTCCAAGCTTCTCACTGAAGTATGCAATAGGTTTCCTATCCTGCATCAACACAGCACCAATTCCAATTCCTGAGGCATCACATTCTATTTCAAATGTCTTAGTAAAATCAGGAAGCATAAGGAGAGGTGATTGAGTAAGCTTCTCTTTTAGGCTCTGGAAAGCCTTCTCTTGTGCTTCTCCCCACTTGAATCCAACATCCTTCTTTATCACTTCAGTCAAGGGAGCTGCAATGGTGCTAAAGTCCCTCACAAATCGCCTATAGAACCCAGCAAGCCCATGGAAACTCCTCACTTCTCCTACTGTGGTTGGACTCGGCCAGTCCTTGATGGCTTTGATCTTCTCCTCATCGACCTTAACTCCATCTGCACTCACAACAAAACCTAGGAAAACCAAGTTATCTGTGCAAAAGGTGCACTTCTTCAAGTTGGCATAAAGCTTTTCACTCCTTAAAACATTCAAGACAGCCCTAAGATGATCTAGATGTTCTTCTAAGTTCTTGCTATATACTAAGATGTCATCAAAGTATACTACAACAGAAATGCCTATGAATGATCTAAGAACATGATTCATTAACCTCATGAATGTACTAGGTGCATTGGTTAATCCAAATGGCATAACTAACCACTCATATAATCCATGTTTAGTTTTAAATGCAGTCTTCCATTCATCTCCTTCTTTCATCCTAATCTGATGATAACCACTTTTTAAATCTATCTTAGAAAAGATGCAAGAACCATGTAATTCATCAAGCATATCATCAAGTCTAGGGATAGGGTGGCGATACTTCACTGTGATGTTGTTGATTGATCTACAATCAACACACATACGCCATGTACCATCCTTCTTAGGCACTAGGAGCACTGGTACAGCACATGGGCTCAAACTCTCTCGGATATAGCCCTTCTCCATGAGTTCCTCTACTTGTCTTTGCAACTCCTTGGTCTCAACCGGGTTGGTTCTGTATGCTGGACGGTTTGGAAGTGTAGATCCTGGAACAAAGTCTATCTGGTGCTCAATCCCTCTCAAAGGTGGTAAACCAATGGGATTGTCTTCTGGAAATACATCTTGAAACTCCTGCAAAAGAGAAACCATTTCACTCGGATACACCGGTGTAGAATCTGTTAAGTTCAAAAGAGTTTCTTTAAACACAAGTAAGATAGCAGATTGTTTAGAGTTGAGAGTTCTTTTGATATCACCCATGTTAGCATAGAAGTTTGGCTGCTTAGTTCCAGCCGGTTTTAGATCAATCTCCTTCTTCTTTTGGAGTTGAATCTGATCTTGTTGTACTTCCTTGGGTGTCAAGGGAACCAGGGTGGTCTTGCGGCCCTTGAACTCAAAGGAGTGCTTGTTGGTGAAGCCATCATGGATAACTCGGCGATCAGATTGCCAAGGTCTTCCAAGAAGTATGTGACCAGCTTGCATAGGCAACACATCACACAAGACTTCATCTTCATATCTCCCAATGGCTAAGGGAATAAGACTTGACTTGAAACCTTCATGGTGCCTTCTTCATTCAGCCATTGTAACCGGTAAGGCTTGGGATGTTTCTGAACCTTCAATCCCAACTTCTGGACCATTGTTTCACTCGCAGCATTCACACAACTTCCTCCATCAACAATGAGGCTGCACACTTTTCCTTGGACCAAGCACCGGGTGTAGAAGAGGTTCTCACGTTGCTCTAGCTCCTCAGCCTTGTTTTGCAAGCTTAGAAGCCTTCTTGCTACTAAAAGCTTCCCCTGGACTGGTCCTTCTTCATGTTCTTCTTCAGTGTCTTCTTGGTCAGACTCGGTGTTGTCATCTTCTGAGGCATACTCTCCATTTTCCAGCAAGATCATGACTCTCTTGTTGGTACATTCATTGGCATAATGACCTCTTCCTTGGCACTTGAACACTTGACATCACGAGCTCTGGAACTAGAAGCTTCAACCTTGCCTTTGCCCTTGTCAAGAGCACTGCTTGGTTTGGTCTCTTCTCTTGGATAGGACTTGTTATCCTTCTGGAACGGTTTAGACTCCTTAGGATAAGGTGACTTCTCTTCCTTGGTGTTGTGTAACCGGTTAGAGCCATATTGGTTGCGTGAATGTCCCCTCCTCTTGAGCTGTTGCTCCACAAGAATAGCCTTGTGTAGCATCTCTTCAAGCTCCACATAATGTTGCATCTCAACATTGTCTTGTATCTCTCGGTTTAAACCACAAAGGAACCTTGACATGGTTGCTTCTCTATCTTCTGATATGCTAGCCCTCAGCATGAGTAACTCCATCTCCTGGTAATACTCCTCCACTGATCTTGATCCTTGGGTAAGTTTCCTCAGCCGGTGGTGCAAGTCTCTGTAGTAATGGCTTGGAACAAACCTCTTGCGCATGATAGACTTCATCTCTGTCCAAGTCTCAACTGGTTCCTCTCCCATTCCTCCTACGAGTTGTGATGTACTGATCCCACCAACTTAGAGCATAGTCATGAGAACTCAGTGGCAGCAATCTGAATCTTCTTGTGGTTTGTGTACTGCTTACACTGAAAGACTAACTCAATCTTCTTCTCCCACTCAAGTAGGCATCCGGATCAGCTTTGCCATGGAATGGGGGTATCTTG